>QRFJ01000661.1:630052-652951 GCA_006176705.1 Cocos nucifera
AGAGAGATGAGATGAGAGGCGCAGGGTAGGGGAGGAGTCGAGAGATAGACAGGAGGGAGTCGAGAGATAGAGAGGGAGAGTGGGGAGGGGTGGCGGGCGAGTTGGGCTCTAGCCGTAGCTCGTCGATGATGGATCTCACGGTGGAGAGTGATAAGTGGTAAAAATATACTAATAAAAGTATTAAATTATAAATAAATTAAATTATTTTATTAAAAATTGATACTTTTATTAATCTTATGTAGGAAAGAAGGCCACCAATGTGAAGATCTTATTTTTCTGGTTCAGATGAAAAAAATTTCAGGCAAAACGGACTTCAAACGAGCCCAGAATCGAATTTCAAAAAAAAAAAAAAAACCGCCGACGCAATGCTGACGTCAGGATGACGTCAGCATTTTTCGCGGTGCACGATGGACCATCTGAAGGGTATTTTGGGAATTTCACAGCAAGAGGCGCGCGCTGATTGGCTGAAGAACGCGGCGGTCCATGCAACACCGGGCTCGCGCACGGTCCACGGAGGGCAATTTGGGAATTCTGGCTGATCCAACGGGCGGTTTTCACTGAAGCTTGATCGGACGGACGAGAAGAAGGCGCTGATGGATGGCATCCGCAGCTCCCGATCGAGATCCAACGGTTGAGATTCATCCCGACGTAAAACTAAAGATCTGAAGGCTTATTTCAACGCGATCGGACGGCCCAGATTCGATCCAATGGATGATCCAACGGCTGATATTAAATCCGACTTGATCTGGGTTATTTTAAGGGCTTTTTGAGTGGTTTTTGGACCGTTTGATCAACATCTAACGGCCAGAATTATCCAGATCTTAATTTGAGTTGATTTTGGGAGTCTTAAACCTAGTTTTTGATGGATTTTGGGGAAAAATCAAACTCTTTATCTATAAAAAGCCTATTGTTGTCGTGAAAAAAAAAATTAGAGAGAGAGATGGGGAGAAAGAGAGAGAGGAAGAAAGAGAGAGAGAAAGAGAGAGAGAGAGAGAGAAAGAGAGAGAGAGAGAGATAAAAAAAAAGTGATTTGTGAGAAAATCAAAAAGGATTTTTGATTTTTCTTCGACGATCAAGACATCGATCAAGGAGCCTCTTCTTCTTCGCCAAGTTCTCCACATCAAGAGCAGCAGACAATCAATTTCAGCAATCAAACAGTCTAATTTCTCTATGCTTTTTATTTTATTTGCTATTTTTGAATTTGTTATCATGAACTAAATTTTATTTTACTAAGGCTAAGGTGTAGCCACTCTTTTGATGCAATATTCAGTATGATTTATTTTTAAATTTTATTCATGAGGAGTATATAAATCTGATCTTAATGCTTTTAGATTACTGGCCATCTTCTAATTGATCTGATGAACATAGATGTTACGGACCAAGTACATCTATGTTAATGCTTCTTGATTATATACCTTGTATTATGAATCAAATTAGAATTCATATGCATGCGGGAATTTTAGTGCGCTTTGGACGCAGCGTATTTTAATTAGAGGGTTTCACAAAACCTAATGCATTAATATTTATTTAAATTACACCTGGACCAAAGGATAATTAATAAATATTAATAGTTTTGCTATGCCTGGACCAAAGGATAGTGAATAAATTAGGAGACTCCACCGTCACATGAAATAAAATTAATCTAAAAATCTGAATATTGTATTGACTGAGTTGGTGAACCGATTGCCTTAGTAATCCATTGCTCTTGAATTTAAAACCCTAATAATTTACACTCTCTCTATTTAATTAAAAACTTTTAATTATTTTTTTTTATTTTTTTAAATTTCTTATTCTCATAAATCGATCTTCTAAATAAAGCATAGGAAAGAGCTTTTCAGTACTTATTTTTCCAATCCTCTAGGGACGATACTCTACTCATTCACTTTATTACTTGATCGACTGGTGCACTTGCCATAGCTATAAATTAGCACGCATCAAGTTTTTGGCACCGTTGCCGGGGATTGTGTCTAAAATAATATTAAAATTTTGATCCTAGCTTTACTTTAGAAATTTATTTTTAATTTTTATTATTAAAAAAAAAAAATTTAGTGCATGACACGTACTGGACATAGTAACTTACTATCCTTTAGATCAGAAATTGAAAGAACCATTAGAAGACTACAACAAGAGAGAAACATGGCAGCTGAAGATCCTAACGACATCAATCTAGGATTGGATATGGCGACTGAAGGACAGCATGAAGCTATTCGACCAGTACATCATCCATTAAATGATTACATCACACCATCTGTAGCCGATGCAGCTTCGAGCATCAGGAGACCGCCTGTACGAGCAAACAACTTCGAAATAAAATCGACGATGATCCAGATGATTCAATCAACTGTCCAATTCAGTGGACACATGCATGATGATCCGAATGCCCATATTTCTAATTTTCTTGAACTTTGTGATACTTTTAAAATTAATGGGGTGTCGGATGATGCTATTAGATTAAGGTTATTTCCTTTCTCTTTACGGGATAAAGCTAAAAATTGGCTTCATTCTCTTCCTGCAGGTTCTATCACAACTTGGGATGTCCTAGCCCAAAAATTCTTAGCCAAGTACTTTCCACCTTCCAAAACTGCTAAGATGCGCAACGATATCACTTCTTTTATGCAGATGGACATGGAGACACTATATGAGGCTTGGGAGCATTTCAAGGAACTGCTGAGGAGATGTCCACATCATCAACTACCCGTATGGCTTCAGGTACAAACTTTCTATAATGGTTTATCTCCTACTAATCGATTCTATGATTGATGCAGCAGCAGGAGGAACCATTAATCGAAAAAATGGAGGAAGAAGCCTTCGATCTGATCGATGAGATGGCATCAAATAGCTATCAATGGCAGACAGAGCGCATGATGCCAAAAAGACTAGCAGCTGTGCAGGGAGTAGATTGCGTGCCAACTTTACTAGCTGAAATTGCAGCCCTTAGAGCCGAAGTCAACAACTTAAAGGGAACAGCTATGCATGTTCAGAGCATTACTTGTGACCTGTGTGGAGGAGGACACGATACGAGCAATTGCCAGACAGGTAATCCTTTTGCTAAAACAACTGATACAGCTAATTATATTGGTAATTTTTTCAGGCCGCAACAAAACAATCCCTACTCCAACACATACAATCAAGGGTGGAGGCAGCACCCAAATTTCTCATGGAGCAATCAAAATGCAGCACAACAGCCACCCCCGGGATTCCAAGTACCTGAAAAGAAGTCCAACATGGAAGAGCTGATGGTCAAATTTATGCAAAACCAAGAAGCAACTATAAAAAATTTGGAAGCCAAACTTAGGCAAGGACCAAACAGCAGCAATTCGAAACTTGGAGATGCAAATAGGTCAAATGGCTAAGATAATCTCCGAGAGACCTCAAGGATCCTTGCCAAGCAATACGGAGACAAATCCAAGGGAGCAAGTCAATGCTATCACCCTAAGAAGTGGTACAAAGCTGGAGGAGCCACATCAGAAGAAAGAGACTGAAGAGCCAACTACAAATAAGGAACCATCAACTCAAACTTCGTCAGTCACCAAAACAACCAGCAGATGGATGGTCTCCAGGTATACGGTTTGCTGATCCAAATGTGAAGCCCTACGTGCCGCCACTACCATTCCCAGAGAGACAAATACAGCATCCAGATAAGAAATTTTCTAACTTTTTCAAAATTTTAAAGAATTTACATATTAATATTCCTTTTGTAGATGCTATTACTCAAATGCCCAGGTATGCCAAGTTTCTCAAAGAAATCTTAACAAATAAGAAAAAGCTGAAGGAGCATGAGAGAATAAATTTGAATGAAGAATGCTCAGCAATACTTCAAAATAAATTACCACAGAAGTTAAAAGATCCAGGGAGTTTTACTATCCCCTGCATTATTGGTGATTGTAGTTTTGATAAAGTTTTATGTGATTTAGGAGCAAGCATTAATCTCATGCCTTTTTCTATTTTCAGGAAGCTGGGTCTAGGAGAACCAAAGCCTACCACTATTACTCTTCAATTAGCCGACAGATCCATTAAATATCCAAGAGGTATAGTGGAGGATGTCTTGGTAAAGGTAAACAAGTTTATTTTTCCTGTTGATTTTATTGTTCTTGATATGGAAGAAGATTATGATGTACCCCTTATTTTAGGGAGACCCTTTTTAGCTACTGGAGGAGCTTTAATAGATGTTCAACAAGAAAAATTAATTCTTAGAGTCCAAGATGAACAAGTTACTTTTAATATTTTTAAAGATACTAAACATCCTGATGATAATCAAACTTATTTTTTAATTGACATTATTGACAATCCATTATATGAGAATTCTGTAGAAAATAGGTTTGAGACTATAAAAGCGAGCAATGTCAAATTGAAAGAGGATTCGATCAAACATGAAAGTATTCCAATTGAAGTGGCACCGGATTGATCCACTTTAGAACTTAAAGAAAGTCAAGCTGAAGACTATAAATCAGAACTACTAGATAGGTTGTTTCTTTTCTTTTTAGTTTTGATCATTTTTCTTTTCTTTTATTTTTCAGTAATTTGTTGTTGCTCTTTTACTGCTCTGGTGTGTATTTTCAATTTTGCAGAAAAATCAATGAGAACTCAAGCAAAATTTCAAAGCTCCAAAGAACCAGACTTGAACCAAAATCAGGTGTATTCCTTTCCTATCCTTTATTACATCCTTTATTTTTCTTTCTCCTTTAAGACAATGTAGAACAATAATTAATAAAAAAAAAAAAAAAATCATGTGTCAAGAAGAAAATCTTGAGCAAGATAAACTGGATAAGTGATAAAAGATAGAATTATTTGCTAATGAATGTAATGAGTTAAAGAAGTAGATTAGTTGGTCAACTTTTAGCAGCCTACTTAGGTCATTAAAAGATTATTAGCACTTTTTATTGCACATGCACACTAACAAGGCAAAGTAGGTATTGATTATAAGGTCAACTGAGGATTCAATTATCACTGAAAATTGGTAATTAATATACATTCTAATCAAAGAAACTTGAATTTAAGGAAAGAGCTACCTGCCTATAAATAAAGTGCAAAAGACAGAGTATATGTGGATTGCCCAAAGCCTAGTAACTGGGTCTCTGCACCTAGGTCAAGTGTGAAAATTCACGTAAAATGGTGAAGGAAAGGCCAGGATGCTCAGCACAGTAAAAAAAAAAAAAAAAAGAAAAGAAAAGGCAGTGTGAAAGCTACCTTAATTCATGAGTATAAAATTGAGAATGTATAGAAAATTGACCAAAATAGGTGATAAGAGAGGATACTTTTGTTCTTTTAATTTAATACTGAAATGCTAAAGTTAGTCATCACGAACACAAGTGCTATAGATCTTTGATGTACTCTAAGAAAGTTTTTAATTGTATTGACTGAAAAATTTGCTTCTGAAGCTCAATGCTTAGTTAGCAGTATTTTCTAAACTTTTTGACCTTTAATCCTAGATTTTATCTTTGTGATGGATAATCTTATTGAAATATGGTATTAAATAAAACATTGCTAAGGGACTAGCAATGACTAAGTTGGGGGGTGTGATAAGTGGTAAAAATATACTAATAAAAGTATTAAATTATAAAATAAATTAATCTATTTTATTAGAAATTGATACTTTTATTAATCTTATGTAGGAAAGAAGGCCACCAATGTGAAGATCTCATTTTTCTGGTTCAGATGAAAAAAATTTCAGGCAAAACGGACTTCAAACGAGCCCAGAATTGAATTTCAAAAAAAAAAAAAAAAAAAACCGATGCAACGCTGACGTCAGCATTTTTCGCGGCGCACGGTGGACCATCTGAAGGGTAATTCGGGAATTTCACAGCAAAAGGCGCGCGCTGATTGGCTGAAGAATGCGGCGGTCCATGCAACACCGGGCTCGCGCACGGTCCACGGAGGGCAATTTGGGAATTCTGGCTGATCCAACGGGCGGTTTTCACTGAAGCTTGATCGGACGGACGAGAAGAAGGCGCTGATGGACGGCATCCGCAGCTCCCGATCGAGATCCAACGGCCGAGATTCATCCCGACGTAAAACTAAAGGTCTGAAGGCTTATTTCAACGCGATCGGACGGCCCAGATTCGATCCAATGGATGATCCAACGGCTGATATTAAATCCGACTTGATCTGGGTTATTTTAAAGGCTTTTTGAGTGGTTTTTGGACCGTTTGATCAACATCGGAATGGCCAGAATTATCCAGATCTTAATTTGAGTTATTTTAGGGAGTCTTAAACCTAGTTTTTGATGGATTTTGAGGGAAAAATCAAACTCTTTATCTATAAAAAGCCTGTTGTTGTCGTGAAAAAAAAAATTAGAGAGAGAGACGGGGAGAAAGAGAGAGAGGAAGAAGAGAGAGAGACAAAGAGAGAGAGGGAGAAAGAGAGAGAGAGAGAGATAAAAGAAAAAGTGAAAATTTGATTTGTGAGAAAATCAAATCAAAAATTGGAGAGATTTTTGATTTTTCTTCGACGATCAAGACATCGATCAAGGAGCCTCTTCTTCTTCGCCAAATTCTCCACATCAAGAGCAGCAGACAATCAATTTCAGCAATCAAACAGTCTAATTTCTTCATGCTTTTTATTTTATTTGCTATTTTTGAATTTGTTATCATGAACTAAATTTTATTTTACTAAGGCTAAGGTGTAGCCACTCTTTTGATGCAATATTCAGTATGATTTATTTTTAAATTTTATTCATGAGGAGTATATAAATCTGATCTTAATGCTTTTAGATTACTGGCCATCTTCTAATTGATCTGATGAACATAGATGTTACGGACCAAGTACATCTATGTTAATGCTTCTTGATTATATACCTTGTATTATGAATCAAATTAGAATTCATATGCATGCGGAAATTTTAGTGCGCTTTGGACGCAGCGTATTTTAATTAGAGGGTTTCACAAAACCTAATGCATTAATATTTATTTAAATTACACCTGGACCAAAGGGTAATTAATAAATATTAATAGTTTTGCTATGCCTGGACCAAAGGGTAGTGAATAAATTAGGAGACTCCACCGTCACATGAAATAAAATTAATCTAAAAATCTGAATATTGTATTGACTGAGTTGGTGAACCGATTGCCTTAGTAATCCATTGCTCTTGAATTTAAAACCCTAATAATTTACACTCTTTCTATTTAATTAAAAACTTTTAATTATTTTTTTTATTTTTTTAATTTCTTATTCTCATAAATCGATCTTCTAAATAAAGCATAGGAAAGAGCTTTTCAGTACTTGTTTTTCAATCCTCTAGGGACGATACTCTACTCATTCACTTTATTACTTGATCGACTGGTGCACTTGCCATAGCTATAAATTAGCACGCATCAGAGAGCGAGAGGTGGTGAGGAGCGGAGGGGAGTTGACAGATAGAAAGGGTTAGAGAGAGAGGGGAGGGGGAATGGGCGAGTGGGGGTTTGGCTGTGGCCCACCAACCCATGGAATACGACGAGTCCAACTTACAACAGAGAGAGAGGGAAGGGTTCCGGCATTGGTGAGGGAGATCGAGAGAGGGAGAGAGGCAATGGAGAGAGGAAACTGAGAGAGGGAGAGAGGGGTTCCACCATTTCAGTCGCTCGCTGGCCGTCGATGAGCGAGATCGAGAGAGCGAGAGAGAGAGTGAAGGGTTTCGACGTCGACGAGGGAGAGAGGGAACCAAGAGAGGGAGAGAGATTTATTATATATATATATATATATATATATATATATATATATATATATATATATATATATATATATATATATTATTCAGATTTTGGATCTACCGAATTTGGGTATTAAATATCTAGATCATATCCATTTGCTTTAGAGTTTATCGGATCTGGATCTGGATCTGATTCGAATAAATGGATTTGATGCTAATATGATAAATATTCATAGATCTCATATCTGGATCCGACCCGTTGATAGCACTAGACTGAAGTTTTCATCCGCATAGAAACTAATATGGCTCCCGCAGCTGGCTCATTCATTCAGAAAAATAAAAATCTTTTGCACCCAGTTCTATTTATAAAATCTCGCACATTATACATGTAGCAGTTCTGTTCGCATGCTCCAATAGGCTAGGAAAGCAAATAGCTTGCACTCCCAGTCTCGCATAGCTCTAAGTTCTAACAACCCGTATCTTTCTAGAGCCAGAACTTGTGGTGAAGACGGGAGTAGTGAGGAAATGATGGCAGCTCCGACCAGCCAAACACCAGAGCACCGCTTGATGCCGCTGAAAGGCCGTGTGGCCATCGTAACCGGTGGCGCTGGTGGCATCGGCTCCGTCGTGTCGACCCACCTTGCCTCCCTCGGTGCCAACGTCGTTATTGGTTATACCGGCGATCCTACTCCGGCCGAACACCTGGCCTCCACCATCAACACCACCTACGGCGGCGCCACCGACGCCTCGTCTCCTCAAGCCATCGCGGTTTCCTCCGATGTATCGAACGCAGCGCAAGTGAAATCCTTGTTCGATGCGGCCGTGGGCACCTTCGGCCCCGACCTCCACATCCTCGTCACAGCTGCAGCCGTCATCGATGCCGACCACCCGCTCATCGCCGACACCACCGAAGAAAAATTTGACTGGATTTTTAGCATCAACGCCAAGGGCACGTTCCTTTGCTGCCGGGAGGCGGCGAACCGGTTGGTGCGCGGCGGGGGCGGGCGGATCATCACCTTCACATCATCAGCATTCAGGCCGGGCTACGGGGCGTACACCGCGACCAAGGGGGCGGTGGAGGTCATGACGAAGATACTGGCGAAGGAGCTCGGAGGGACGGGGATCACGGTGAACGGGGTGGCACCGGGTCCGACGACGACGCCGATGTTCTACGCCGGGAAGTCGGAGAAGGACGTGGCGGCGTGCTTGGCGGAGACACCCCTGGGTCGGCTGGGCCAGCCGGAGGACATTGCACCGGTGGTCGGATTCTTGGCCAGTGATGCCGGAGGGTGGGTGAACGGCCAGATCATACGTGTCAATGGTGGCAACGTTTGACTTGCCTGCATGCCATCATGTTAGGGGACAATTGATGAATAAAGCTTATCCGGTTGTCTTTTTTTTTTTTTGGATAAAATATCCGGATGCATGATTTGTTTGCTAGGTAAGAAAGATAGTGAAATCCACGCCTGAAAGAATGGCCGTTTGATGATTTGGAACTTGGAGGGCCTCCGTTATGTTTTATATATATTGACATGAGAATTTGAATAATGTTATCTTAGTTAAGATTATTTAAAAAAATAATGTTACCTTCGTGTAATGTTGTTGTAATGGTGATAATGCAAACTGTTTGGCATTTGCCTTGTTTATCTGAATAAGAATCATGCTTTATAAATTCATATATAAACTTGAACAACTAATGGATTTTGATGATTTTTTTTATTTTATTATATTGAGTAATGGTCCTTGTTGTCCTCCTATTTTGTTGTTCAAGAAAACTATAGATAATGTGGGGTAATGACTCTAAGATCAAGAATAATGTGGGTGAAGATAATGGGATCACCAGCACAACAATGATCTTATGTGATAGTGATTTTAAATAATTAATACTTCTCAAATTATCATAATTCATTGATGGAAAATTTATCCTTAAGAACTGTTGGTTTTTCGTAGGTGCTCCTGCTTGTTAATTTTAAATCTCTTTTGAAATTTGGATTATAGTGGAATAATAGATTAAAATTTTTTTTAATAAAAAATAAGTGAAGATCGAATCAAAGCACCTAAAGATCTAGTTCATATGCATAAAATATTATGAATATGATTTTTAATTAAAAATCTATGATCAAATCACATACCTGTTTTGATTTTTTTCTTTGGATCTAGAAAAAGAATATGTTTTGTCATAGTTGCACATGCGTCTGGTCTCTATAGGTATTCATTTAAAATTAGCTTGGATTCTTAATTTAGATTTTTTTTTTCAAAGTTGGATCTTTCCTAAAATCTGAATCATGCTTGGATCTTGATCAACTTTTTTATCCTTTCTTCATCTACCTTTTCTCTTTTTTGTTTTTTTTAAATCTTTCTTTTCTTGATTCTTGAAGCAATTAAGAATTAAAGAGAAAGAAGAAGGGAGGACACCCAAGACCTTTTTGGGCATGGAGATGGTGGACGCCCAAAAGGAGTTGGGCATGGGAACTATAGGAAGGAATAGAGAGAGGTGTGGAGGCACAAGGAGGGCATGGGCTGATCTCTTTCTTATAGTTTAAAGGCCAAGGGAGAGGGCCTCTTAAATAGAGGATCACTTGGACTCTTAACCAATATCAAACTAGTCTTAAGATGAGTCCTAATCACATTATGAATCCCATCTTTGACCAAGTTTGACCACAGCTAGTGTAAGCAAGGGGGTGCCAACATTTGACACCCTCTTGAGCCTCCTTTCACATGCCAAGAAAGAGAGAGAGGAAGGGCGTGTGCCCTCTCTTGATCTCCTATGGCTCCACCAATTAGGCACCAACACTTGATCACATCAAGTGGTGCCTTCAAAATACAATCAAGAAAATCAAAAAACTTTTTCTTGACTTCAATCCAAACTTATCTTTAAGCATCCAATATTTAGAGCCCATTAAATCCAATTCAATTAAGTTCAATTCAGGTTTATGACTCGGTTAAATCTCAACAAATAAGCAAACCGAGTCCAAGAGAAAATTGGATTCAACTAGGTACTAGCAAGGTTATCTTGAATCCAATAGAATTTCTCTAAATCCAATCCAATTGTGACTTCATAAGCCCAATTGTTTAATCCAAGTTAAATCTCTCTATTGTGTGACTCCATAGGTTCAATTCTATCTGATAATGAGATATATCATGATCTTTATCATAGTATTATTGAAACTCCTTTCACTGGATCGAAATAATTTCACTCTGACTCAACAAGTATTAATCCACTGATTGATTTTGATGATTCTAAAATATTGAGTATAAATGAAACTAATTATGTATTTCAAGAATATATGTAGGTCTTTTTAGGTGTTCAAATTAAAGAAATTAATTCAAGAAAAGATCCACATAAAAATCATTAAGTCAAGAGCTTCAAGAAAATTGAATCGATAAAGATCCTTGAAGAAAGATAAAATCATAATTTCATCAAGTTAGAAGAAAATATGTTTTGAAAATCTCAAAAGCAACTAAAGAAAAATTTTGATCTTTTGGAGACAATTTCATATTTTTTAGATGTCAAATTTGGAAGAAAATCAAGTTTTAGCAAAAGAATCAATCTTAGGGATGATCTCTAGGTCATCATTTTTTGAAATGGACAGCTTGACATGCTTTGGCATGTTTTTTTTGCATGGATTCACAAAAGGATCGATCCATGGGTTGATCCTTATAGTGAAATGATCGACCCCTGGATCAACCTCTGTTGTATAGAAACTGAACAGAAAGCTGAATTTTTGAGTGCTGTTCAAGTATCGATAACTGAAAAAAAATATCGATACCTGAGTAAAAAGTATTGATCCTTGCAGAAAAAGTATCAATCTCAAGCACGGGATAGGCCTAACGGCTAGTTTTCTGCAATTTTTCAAATGACCATTTCTCCACTACAACGGCTAGTTCAAGACTTTCAATGGTTAAAACTGATCCTCCAGCCATCATCAAGAGTATTAAACTAAAGAAATATTTGAAAAGTAAGATCAAGAAATTTTAAAGTAAAATCATTTTGGATTTAAAAGATTTTCATTGCACATCAAAAAGAGAGAAAAAAGAGAGAAATTAAGCTTTGATTTCATAGAGCATTTAAGAGTTACCTTCTACAACATTTCAAGCAACCTCTCAAGTATCAAGAAGAGAAGTTGAAGCATCATTTGAGCAATCCAACATCAACTTTTTCAAGCTTCAAAGAGTTCTAATTTTTTATTTTCTATTTTGTGCTGAAACTTATATTTGCATTTTTGTTTCTTTAAAAGTTTCTTTGGAGAAAAGAAACTTGGGGTTTAGGCCGGTCCAAGCCCATAATTAGATGTTGTATAGATTTTGATTGGTGAGCCTGAAAAATCAACTTGATTGTTAGTAAATCCAAAAAACTAACAGTGTAGGATTGTGATTAGTGAGCCCGACAAAATTAACTGAATTTGTTTGTAATCTCGAGTTGAAATAAATGCACTATAATCTAGGAATTATAGTAAAATTTTCAAGAGGATAGCTTAGGGAGTGGACGTACGAGCGGATTGCTCCAAACCACTATAAATTGCTTGTGTTTGTGGTGTGCTTTAATTTTTAGCTTTTCATTCTTGCATTACTTATTTACTTTATTCACTTGAATTATCTAATTACTTTAATTCTACTACTATAATTTATATATTTATTATAAAGACTCAAGTTATTTTAAATAGAAGCACATATTTGACTTAGAGTTTTTGTTTAGCCAAGATTTTAAAAGAACCTAATTCACCCTCCTCTTGGATTGCTATCTCTGGACAACAAGTGGTATTAGAGCAGGTGCTCTATTATTAATTGTTGACCTAACCGTTAAGAGCTAAAAATCTTGGCAATCCAAAATGAAATCTTTTTTTAATGAAAGCTATTTTATAGATAGACTCTCACTTTTTAATGGCTCAAATTAGAAAATTAGGATGAAAATTTTTATACAAGCATATGACTATAGTCTATGGAGGATCATAATTGATGGCTCACACATCCCCAAAGTATTAAAAGAGCATGATAAAGAAATAATACAATTAAATGCTAAAATCTTAAATATATTTTATTGTTCAATAGATATAAATAAGTTCAATCTAATTTCTTCTTGTATTTTAGCAAAATAAGTTTAAAAAAAATTATAAATAACTTTTGAGGGAGCCAATCAAAAAGAAGAACCAAGCTTCCAAGAGAATAATCAAGCTCACCTCAACATATGCCTCATGGCTCATGAGAATAAAAAGAAAAAGAGAAAAAAAAATAAAAAAAAAAGAAAGCATTGATTAAGGGAGAGCAAAGCAAAGAAGAGAAGAATGAGAAAGAGAAGAAAGGTATGGCAAGTTGTTGCCTTATGGCTCAAAATGATAAGGTATATCATGAACACTCTTCTAAATTTACTTTTAATAAATTATATGAAGCCTTCAATGAGTTAATGGATGAATATAAGAAGGTAAGGCTATAAAATAAAGAACTTAAAAATCTAATCTTTCTTTGGCTAAACAAAAAGATAAGATTTTGAGTGAAAAAGAAGATCTTTTAAAAAATATAAAAAATATGGCCAAAGAAAAAAATATTTCTTAAAATAAATTAAAATTTTAACTAAGAAAATGGATAATATAATTAAATCTATAAATTTTTTAGTTAAATTTTTTTTTTTTTTAAATCTAAAAAATATATGATTGAAGAAAATCTTAAGTTAAAAGAAGAACTTAATAAACTAAGATTTTCTACTAAAGAAAAGAATAAATTTAAAAAAATCTTTTTTAGAAGAAAATGTCAAACTAAAGAAAGAGATTGAAAATTTGAAGTCTATAATTGAAAAGTTTACAATTGGATCTCAAAAACTTCAAGCTATATTAAATAATCAAAAGACTGCTTTTGATAAAAATAAAATTAACTATAATTTATTAAGAAAATAAAAATTTATCAAAAATATGTCTATAAAAGCTTCATTTCAAAATTCTTTAATCAACTATTTTAAATGTAATAAAGTTGGTCATAAAATTTTTGAATACAATATTAAAAGAAATGGCCAAATTTTTATCAAACAAATTTAGATTTCAAAAGAAACCATGAGCTCTAACCTCTATGGATTCAAGATGACTTGGATACTAAAAACTAGTAAATAATTTTGTAGGTACATCAAGGATCTAACGAAATAAAATGAAAAAAATACTTATAGTTGGATGTCTTGGGAATGAATTTGGATGGGTGATGATGTTGATAAAATCTGTTGGAGACAAACCCGCTCCCGCCGAAGTCCTGTCTGATGCTTAGCCTAATGTAACTGGTAATCATGGAAGAGCTTCGATCGAAAATTCTTCCTCTAGGAGTTGAACTTCTTTCAGACTTCTCTTTCAGTTGGATTCCTACGGGAGCCGAACTCCTTTCGGACCTCTCTTTCAGTCGGATTCCTCCAGGAGCCGAACTCCTTCGAAACTTCTCCATCAGTCGAACTCCATTCAGATTCCTTCAGTGGATTACTTTCAGATTTCAAGTAGTATTCCTCTCGGATGATCTCCTCTAGCCGTATTTTCTTTAGGAGTCTGAACTTATCTGAAATTGATATATGTCAAAGCTCTTCACCAACCAACGTCTGCTTTCTCCGAACTTTGACTATTAAATCTCAATGAACAGGTGACCCCACTATCGGACGATTATGACTGTCATTTATCAGTCTGCTATAGACAACCCCACTACCTAACTGTCATTTATCAGTCTACTATAGGTGACTCCACTATCGGATGGTTATGATGGTCATTATCAGTCTATTATGAGCGACACCTCTCTCTATAATAAATTTCACGTGATCCTGAGCGACCCATGATCGGATGGTTATGATTGTCACTATCAATCTGCTCTGGACTCCATCTATAAAAGGGATCCTTCAGATACGTTTTCTCTGAGCTCTCTTCTCCTTTCAAAAACTCTGCTAAATTCTTTTCTGAGCACTCCATTTCTGTTGGCCAGAAGAGCTAATTTGATCATCGGAGGGTCCTGCCGGAGCTACCACCATCGACTCCGGATGGGACTTTATTTTGTAGATCACCGATGGTGATCTTTTCTTCCTCAACTCCAGCTCAATTCGGCATCGACCAGATTCTGCACCAACAGGATTGGCGCTAATGGAAGGACCTTTTATTTTTGAGGTACCCTTATTCTTAAAGAAGTGCTTAGTCAATTCTATGGATCTTCTTCTTCAAAGTTCATCTCCATCTTCTCCCTCAATCCCAAGAAATGCCTCTAAAGAAGGTGACTATCCAAAGATCTACTGCTTCTACCATCAGATTTGAGTCAGATCCATTTGTTCCTATCCTATCATCGGTGCTTCAACCTCCTCCTCCATCGATGGCCATGGTAGATCTAGAGCAGTTTAACCTGCTGGTGTAGCGGGTTTAGGACATCACCAAAATGGTATAGGCCATGCGGCAACCTTCGATGGCGGTTCTGCCAGAAAATCCACCATCAGGATGTTAAGAACCGACCGCAAAGAGAAGCACTTGGGCTAGCATACCCATCACCCCTGGGAAGGAGAAACAAAGAGTAGAGGATCCTTGTTTAGATCATAATTCTTCTTCGAAAGAGACCTTCTCCATCTATAGTTAGAAGCCTTTCAAGATCTACAATTGAGATGATATCCTCGAGCAGAAACTATGGAAGATGGACCGATGGATTGAGAAACTCTACCACGTCGTCCCAGCTCACCATCATGATGTCTGTATTAATCCTCCTTTCTCTCTCTAAATTATGCAAGAGCACATTTTACTGAACTTCAAGCTTCTCCAATTTGAAAGCTACGATGGAATCTTTGATCCGGTCGATCATCTGAAGGTCTTTCGAACCATGATGCTGCTCCATGGTGCACCAGACATCATTTTATGTCGAGCTTTTTCGTCTACCTTAAAGAGAGTAGCAAGAAACTGGTATTCAGCATTAAAACCAGGTATGATCTTCTCCTTTGATTAGATGAGCCATCAATTTGTGGCTCACTTCGTTAGCAGCCGACATCCCTACCGAGGTTTAAATTTTTTGATGAATATCAAGCAGAAGAAGGAAGAATCTATTTGGGCTTATATCATCCAATTTAATGCTGCTGCATTGGAGGTCTGAAACTTGGATCAATCTGTTGCAATGGCCGTGCTCAAGGATGGCCGTCAGAATTTGTTATTCTCTCTGAAGAAGAAGTACCCCAAGAACTTTGCTGATCTGCTAGCTTGGGCTGAAGGATATGTTCGAGTGGAAGAAGCCTTCAAATTGAAGGATGAGGAAGCCACAGAGAGTGGCGGGCATGCGAGTCTAATAGATCCATTGCTAATGGAGGGCTGAATGAAGTTCGACCGCACTCACGGACTCTCTTCGAGCACAAGCGAGTCCGAATTCCTCCTCGAGCTCATCATTAAAGAAGCCTCGATAGAAGGGCGCGAAGAAGTTCTCCCCCCAGAAGGTTCCACAACTATGTCCCCCTTAATGCTCCTAAAACTCAAGTTCTGATGGAAATTAAAAATCAGTTATCAGGATCAGAAGAATTATGATCTTCGCCAAATAAGTACAATCGAAGCAAGTACTGTTTGTATCATCATGATCACGACCATGATATTGAAGAATGCATTCAGCTCTGAGACAAGATCGAGGAGCTCTTCAGGAGAGATCGGCTGGGTTGATTTCTTAGATGCTGGTCTAAAGCAAAAGAAGATCAGTCAAGGGCACTGCCGCAGCCAGAATCACCAATGAGGAAGAAATAATAAGGAGATCGACTGCCTCTTGGCATCATCAACACTATCTCTGGGGGACTTAGTACTTCGATGAGCTATCATCTCTCAGCCTCAAAGCTAGGAGAAGCTTGTCCCAAATTGGGAAGGCCTGTATGAAATAGAGGAAGTCGTCTAGCTCGGAACTTATCGCCCGAAGGAGCTCGAAGGAACAACGCTCCCACGACCTTAAAACTCAAAAAGTCTGAGAATGTACTGCCAATAATTTTTCTTCAATAAAACTCCTCTATTTTAACATTATTGTTTCTTGGTGCAAAAACTATGTGACAACAGGAAAGAAGCAATCAAAAGTGGCCATGTTAGGAACAGGAGGAGAACCTCGTCCTAACATGGGCAAGTCAAAGACCTTTGGTTATTTAAGACAAAAGAAGAGGAGAGGCCTCGACAACGATCCTAATGTGTCCCTAAAGTCCATTAGGAATAGGAGGAGAATCTCATCCTAATGTGAGCAAAGTCGAAGGCCTCGTTCATTTTAGATGAGATGAGAGGAGAGGCTCTGACAACGGTCCTAATGTATCCCTACCATTTGTTAGGAATGGGAGGAGAACCTCATCCTAACATGAGCAAAAGTCAAAACCTTGTACGCCAAAGACGTGGAGAAGGAGAAGCTCGGTGGAGAATCCTAATATGTATTTTTTCACGACAACCTGACTATATCAAATGTGAAAGACAGAATCTTATCCTGATTTGCAAGAGAGGTCCTATTTCGACGTCCATAATAGGCTCGGCATCCACAATGAGCTCGGCATCCGCAATAAGCAACAGGCATGGAAACTCGGGACTGAACTTTGGTCGACGTCTTTTTTACTTTCTTCCTTCAAATTTTGAACCTAGAGCCAGAACTCTCCCCCGAGCTCCAATCCTTCAATCTCAATAGGAGATAAGATTTGCTTCAACCTTGGCTGGAGATAAGATCTCCCTCGAGCTACAATCTCAACAAGAGATAAGATCTCCTTCAATCTCGACTACAGATAAGATCTTCCGAGCTCCAACCTTTCAACAGAAGATAAAATCTCCTTCAACCTCGGCTGGAGATAAGATCTCCCCCGAGCTCTAAAGATCTCTCCCGAGCTCCAACCCTTCAACAGAAGATAAGATCTTCTTCAACCTCGGCTGGAGATAAGATCTCCTCCGAGCTTCAACCTCAATAGGAGATAAGATCTTCTTCAACCTTGGTTGGAGATAAGATCTTTCCTAAGCTCCAACCCTTCAATAGGAGATAAGATCTCCTTCAACTTTGACTTGAGATAAAATCTCCTCCAAGCTTCAACCTTAATAGGAGATAAGATCTCCTTCAACCTTATCGCCTTCAACCTCGGTCGAAGATAAGATCTCTCCCAAGCTTCAACATCAACAGAAGATAAGATCTCCTTCAATCTCGACTAAAGATAAGATCTCTTCCGAGCTCCAACATCAATAGGAGATAAGATCTTCTTCAATCTTGATTGAAGATAAGATCTCCCCCGAGCTCCAATCCTTCAATAGGAGATAAGATCTCTTTCAATCTCGACTAGAGATAAAATCTCTCCCGAGCTTCAACCTTAATAGAAGATAAGATCTCCTTTAACCTTATCTCCTTCAACCTCGATCGAAGATAAGATCTCTCTTGAGCTCCGACCTTAACAGAAGATAAGATCTTCTTCAACCTCGGTCGGAGATAAAATCTCTCCTGTGCTCCGACCTCAATAGAAAATAAGATCTCCTCCAACCTCAGTCGGAGATAAGATCTCCCTCGAGCTCCAACATCAACAGAAGATAAGATCTTCTTCAACCTCAACTAGAGATAAGATCTCCCCCAAGCTCTAATATCAATAGAAGATAAGATCTTCTTTGACCTCGATTAAAGATAAGATCTTCCTCGAGCTCCAACATCAACAGAAGATAAGATTTCCTTCAACCTCGACTGGAGATAAGATTTCTCTCGAGCTTCAACTTCAATAGAAGATAAGATCTCCCTCGAACTTTAATCTCAATGGGTGCAGAGCCCAAAGAAGAACTTCAGCAGTCATCTTTTTTGTACTTTTTTCCTTCGAATTTCGAACTCGAAAGTGGGGGGACTAGTATTGGAGATAAATCTACTCCCACCGAAGTTCAGTCTGATGCTTCGTCTAATGTAACTGGTAATCACAGAAGAGTTTCGATCGAAAATTCTTTCTCCAGGAGCCGAACTTCTTCCGAACTTCTCCTTCAGTTGGATTTCTATAGGAGCCGAACTTCTTTCGGATCTTTTCTTCAGTCAGATTCCTATAGGAGTCGAACTTCTTTCAGACCCCTCCTTTAGTCGGATTCCTATAAGAGCTGAACTCCTTTCAAACTTCTTTTTTAGTCAAATTTCTCCAAGAGCCGAACTCCTTTCGGACTTTTTCTTCAGTCAAATTTCTCCAAGAGCCAAACTCTTTCTAGACTTCTTCATCAGTCGAACTTCATTCGGATTTCTCCAGTGGATTACTTTCAGATTTTAAGTAGTATTTCTCCTAGATGATCCCCTCTAGCCATATTTCCTTTAGAAGTCCAAACTGCTCTAAAATTGATATATGTCAAAGCTTTTCACCAACCAATGCCTGCTTCCTCCGAACTTCGATTATTAAATCTCAATGAATAGACGATCCCACTATCGGATGGTTACGACTGTCATTTATCAGTCTGCTATAGATAACCCCACTATCGGATGGTTACGATTGTCATTTATCAGTCTGCTATAGGTGACCCCACTACCGGACGGTTACGACTATCGTTATCAGTTTGTTATGAGTGACACATCTTTTCATAATAAATTTCATATGACCTCGAGCGGCTCATGACTGGATGGTTATGATTGTCACTATCAATCTTCTCCAGACTCTATCTATAAAAGGGACCCTCCAGATACATTTTCTCTGAGCTCTTTTCTCCTTCCAAAAACTCTACTAAATTTTTTTATGAGCACTCCATTTCTGTTGATCAGAAGAGCTGACTTGATCATTGGAGAGTCCTACTAGAGCTACCACCACCGACTCTGGATAGGACTTTATTTTGCAGGTCACTAGCGGTGACCTTTTCTTCCTCAACTCCAGCTCGATCCGACGTCGACCAGATTCTACACCAACAAAAGCTAAACTTTTTTTACATCATACCATCAATATTTATTGAAGTTATTTTGATTGATTTTATTATTTTTAAAAATCTATCAATATAATTTTATATCCTTGCTTGAGATACTTTTTAATGTTCTCATATATTGGTATGATTGATTAATTTGGACGTATACTATGATTTGAATGCTTTAATTTTTAAAGATTAATATGTGCTCCTTTATATATCATGTTATGAATAAAATGAAAGTATTTTAAAATTTAACATAATATTTAAGTTTTTTCATATCAATTTTGCTATTGAAAAACTTAAATTAAAAAAAAAGTTTAATTATCTATAAATCTATTTAATTGTAAAATATTTAAGTGAAACTAATTTTTGGCATTCTTCCATGAGATACTTAAATATTAAAATTTTTTAAAATATTATATGATCTAAGTACTTGAAGATAAAATATCTATTCATAAAATTTAAGTGCTTGATATTGCATTGCATCCTAGTTTTATTTTAAGGATTCAAAACTTTTCTAGCTAAAATAAAAAATATAGAGTCTACATCTAGATTTTTTTCTCTTGATACTCTTAATTATCTTACTCCAATTGACTAAATTTTTTGATTCTAAAATTTGATTTGAATATTATCTTTGATTTTTAACTTATTTATATATTAATTTCTATCTAAATTGATCAAATTTTCTTGAATTGAAACTCCTTGAACTATTGATCTAATCCTTAAAAAAAAAAAAATTCAGTATGTCTAATAATGTTATTTATTTCTATACTTATTTAATTGATTTAATATATGCTCATTTTATAAAACTAAGAAAAAGATATTAATGATTAATTAAATTAAAAAAAATGAAAGAAAATTAAAAGATTAAATTTTCTTACATAAAAAACATCATTGAAATATTAAAGATAAACTATTTTTAAAACTTAGAAATTATTTAATATTTTTAAGAAAAAGAATGAAATGATTTATTTTTGGATAACTAAAAATCTCTTAACTTGAATGATTTGCTAATAGCAATTCAAATTAGTTTTTCTTCAATCTTTAAGTGATATCAAATTTTTAAGAAAATCATTAATTGATCAAAATTTTAATTTTATTGGTATCATAAATTTAAATAAATTATTTTTGATTCAAAATTATTGTTTGATCTAAAGTTTAGTTCAATTGGTATCATAATTTATATCAAAAAGTCTATTTCTACTTTGAATTCCATCGTATAGCTTATATGATATCATTTGAGATAAAGTTAAAAATTTTATATCTTTTTTAAACTTAATTAAATTATATTTCTTAAAAAAAGAAAGATCTAAGTTTAAATAAAATATCTCTCTATAATTTATTTTGTATGATTTGTTGATATCAATTTAAATTAACTTATCAAGATAATTTGATCTAAATTTTAATTGATTCATCTTTTTCGATCAAAAACTTCAATGATCGATATCAAATAGATTATTATTATCTTGTATTCTTTTGCTTTATCTTTGACAAAAAGAAGAAAATATTCTTAAGTATAATCTGATTTGCATGAATATATTTTGATATTATACCTTGAATAAATTATAAGATTTATACTTTTATGCTTTAAATTGATTGATACTACTTAAAAAAAGAAAGAGATTATTTTTTTAAATTTTTTATGATATATTTAAATTTTTAATTTTGAAAGAATCTATATATCTTAGATTTATAAAATTCAAAGAAACAAATAAAAAACTTCTTTCAAATGGCACAAACAAATAATTTCTCAAAAATTTATCATAATTGTTATTATATTTTGTATCAAATAGTTTATTTTTGTCTTGCATTCTATTGCATTATCTTTTGGCAAAAAAAAAGTATGCTATGTCTCAAATTTGAATTTTCATGATCATTTTATTGCTATTATATTATTTAAGATAAATTCTTATGATATATTTTTGAATGATCTATTTTAGTATTAAAAGAAGAGAAGTATTTTTAAGACTATATTATTTAAAATTTTTGAAGTTCAGAGTTTTTTTAATTAAAATTGAGAAGTATGTATGCATCTATATTTTTGAGAAATGGAAGAACTCTCGATCTAAATTTAAAAGTAAAACCCATAATATATTTTTTATAAAAAATAGAAAATATTAAAGAAGATATAATCTTTTAATTAAAAATATACTTAAATTTAAAAATTTAAATTTAAAAGTTAAATAATCTAAATTTTTAAACTTGGTATCAATTAAGTTTGTATTAAATATGCTCAATTTAAAAGATAGGAAGAGAAAGTAAAATTTTTACTATTAAAAGGCTACTTGATTGAAAATATCTTGACATAAAGAGAAGAATTTATTTAAGATGAATTGATTACTAAATTAGTATTAATTAAAGTTTAATATCATATCAAATTAAAGATGCTTAACTTGAAAGAAAAAAAAGAAGAAGTAACAAAAATTATAAAGCTTAAGTATGCAAATTTTGAAAAAAAAAAGAAAAGATAATGCTAAAGAATGAATATGTATATTTAAATTTGATAATCTAAATTTAAAATATACTTATTTTAAAATAAAGAGAAAGAAAAAGTTGAAAATAAATTAATCCAGCTATTAATATGAAAAGCAGAAAAAAAGATATTTTCTAATTTGATTTGATTGAAAATATTAATGAATTTATGATCTTAAATTCTCAATCAATTATCTTATTTTAAGCTTTATTATATTGATTTTAAATTTTTAATCAAATGTCTTATAGTCTTCTCAATTTTTACTTTAATATATTTATTTAGTTTAATTTATTTGATTTAAAGTGCTATTGATTTAAAATAATTTTAGATAAATAACTTATTCTCAATAATTAAAAATTGCTTAAAGTGGTATCATTAATATGCTAATTTTATATTTTAATTTGCATAATTATCCTTAAAAATTGATTCAAGTTAAATTAAATTGAAATTATATTCTAACTCCAAGTCATGAATTTCTAAACTTAATTTTAAAACTCATTTTAAAATTTATATTTGATACTAAATTTCTGATATGCATTGCAAAATTCTTATGAATTATTTATATTAAAGTAATTTTTATTCAAAATAATAAATTTACAAATATGACTAGTATTTGCTTTGATACCATTTATTTTTTTTTTTAATATATTTTCAATACATATCTTTTTTAGACTTAATTGACTAAAATTTTTTAAGAAAAGAAAAGATTGAATATTAAAGTGCATATTATGCTTGATTTTATGATCAATTTTTTTTAAATGCTCTATTCCTTTCAAAGCTTAAAAATGTATATTTGAAAATCTAATTAAAAAGTTATATTCATTTAAAAAGGGAGAGAGCTTTTAATATTTGACTTCAAGCTAATTTTTGAAAAGAAAGAAATATTTCTTCAAAGGGGAGAGGATTAATTTAAATTGATCTTCTTAATTGGATACATTTCTAAATTGATACAATTCTTATATCTTGTTGATTTTGATGAT
>QRFJ01000662.1:0-40596 GCA_006176705.1 Cocos nucifera
ATAAACTAAAAGAAAAAGAGAAAAGAATAATAATTTTTTTGTAGTTCCTGGAGCCATCTTTATAATTAGGTCTAGTCAGTCTATGATGGTGTATAGGATAACGGTGCCAGTGGGTTGGACGCAGACATATTTCCTGTAGAGAGTCAAAGAATTCTAGTTAGATACTGTAATTTTGGACTTGACCAATTTATTTAGACGATTTTATTTGTAAATAAATTAGCTCCAACTTTTTCTCGAATCCCTAACTCCCCTCTGTAAGAGATGGGCGAAAATCTCCGCATTTGAATGATTTTCTAGTGGGTGGTGCATGCGGTCTCCAGCAACTGATCATCACCTCACCTAACAAGTTCATTGGTGATGGGTTAGCACATGAGTGAACAACTCGGTTGTTCAATTGATTCTCTAATCATGGTGCACTCACAAAACTTGTCTCTAATTCATGAATCTCACCACGTATCCGGATATTGATCACTCCTTTAGTTAAGTCAGACCCACCATTTGCATAGCTGGCTTCCTAATTGGGTCTCTACCGTATCTTAGAAATATGAGCCCACTCATTTCCAGCCGCATAGCATCCAATGCCTAAGTAACATGGTTGCGTGCCTTCTATCGGTGCAACTGAGGCCACTGTATCCAGTCGAGAACATCAACCCGGGAAGGGCCCGGCACGTCTACAATGGTAGAAGACCTCGGACCTTAATCTTTTCTTAGGAGAATTTGATTTCAGGTCTCATTAACTAGCTGGCTTAGTCATAACAATTATGACTAACCCTGTGATGGGTCAGCTCGGATTAGTTGCCACCTCAGATCAAGAATTGTGGTCAACAGATATGGCCGTAAGTGAGAACCGTGAAGGAATATGCCGTTACTCGCACAAGAACGCATGTCAGGTCGAGTAGCTTTCAATTAAAAACAGATCGGTCATCTGTGCCAAACCTTACCTTAGACACCAAATTGTTGAGTCGAACAATCTGGGTTAGCCTATAATCCAGACTCTATACCTCTGAGCCTATTAGGTCTTGCTTGATCGTACTCGATCTTGACCCATAACTTAATCCTTTAGGCTGTAATTTAGCATTGTTTTGATCCATCTAAACCAACACTCTTGATTCGATTTGATCAAACCGCTTAGACCTAATTGAGCTACCACAAGCTCGAATCCAGTATTATGAATTATATCTTAGACTGAAATTCTCAATTTGTAGACCTAAGTTAATATTCCATAACTTAATTCTTACATTAAAGTTGGGTTCATAAACCAAAAATATGCACAATAAATCTAGGGTTTAGGATCTAAGGTTTTGCCAGAACAGTAAGTTTTGGTTTTCTGATTAAGGACGAACACGCAGCAGCCCTACCAGTCATAAGAATCCCATCTGAATGGAAAGAGAGGGCCTTTGAAACCCTTCTTCGTTCTTATGACCGCGACGGCCAAGGAGGAACGCCTTAATCAGGAACAGTAAATCTACAAAACAGTTAAGATCTAAATCATTATATTCTCAATATAACATTTAGATCTATCAAGGCATAATTTGCAATACATTCCTTCATGTATCAGATTCATGCATTATTTTTCAGAATCTAAATTATCCATAATAATTCTGAAAAATTAGATTTAAATTGATTTAATCAAAAATAATCTAATTGATAGATTATTGTAAGAACTATTCACAATAGTCCTAGTCATGCATTCTATCATATCTCATATGATATTTAAATTAAATAAATTTTTTTTATTGCTGTTTATCAGATGTTATTATAACACTTATAAATATCAGAAAACAGTAAATCAAGAAGATCTAAAATATGATTTAATCATACTTAAATCAAAAGACATGGCAAAACTATTCATATATGAATATTCTATTTCTAGAACTAGTCATGCATTATCTTTCATGTTCTTAGATCCAAATCATTTAATTTTAATTTTTTTGATTCTAGATCTGAATCACAGTTCATGTGACATCTGACAATCCTTTATTTTCTATTAAAAATAAAATTAAATAGAAGATCTAAACAATCTAGAACCATGGCTCTGATACTAGTTGAAGGGAAATCCTGATTTCCGGCGTCCAGGTTCTCCAGATCTGATTAGTCAAGAGGATATATTTTTAAAACTATTTCTTCTTGATCTCAATCAGATCTTGATATGTTTTAGATCTGATTCTATTATTTTAATAAATAAAATAAAGAAGATAAATTAATATCAATTCAATTACCTAATTTGGGTAATTCCTATTCCCTGTAGATAGATCCTGATTGCAGCGGAAGGGTTTCTGGATCTTAGCCACGCAAGCCGCCTGCCGTCTACCTGGTATCGCACTTGGGTTGGTCTGGATATCCTCTTACTTCTCCTATCACACCTCCAAAAATCAGATCTGGATCTGATCTGGAGGATCTTCAAAACTCTTTTGAAGATCTGCAGTCGTCCTTTTGCAGCAGCGCAGCCTTCTTGCTTTTGATCGCCTTTCCTTGATCTGAATCACACCAAACTAAATCCAAAACACTTTTGGACGTGGAGAGCAAGGGGAGAAGAGACTATGGTGTGGAGAAGGAGGGGAGAGGCAGCCTTGGGGCGTATCTAATAGCATTCACTTTCACTTAGGATTAGGGTTGGGCGCAGGGTCTTATTTATAGACCTCTTGTGATCCAACTCCTCTTCCTCTCAACCAATCACAACCCTTTGTGAAATCAGATCTAAATCTGATTGGTTGAAATAGAGACCCCTGGATTCCTCCTTAGAGGGCGCCTAAGACCAGTCAAACTGGATTCTTAGTAGAACTCTGATTGGAATCCAAAAGGGAGGTGGAGTCCTTGTCCAACAAGAACTCCTAGGCGCCTCCTACTTGGGCTCACGCCACCCTTGGCGTGCGCCCTTCTCCTTGCCAAGTTCTGGCAGGGGGACAAGCCCCCACCAGCTCTCCAATAGGTGCATGACATGTGGTCAAAAGTCAAAGGGTGAATGGTCAACGTTTGACCAGTCAAAGGTAGACTTTTGACCAAAGTCAAAGAACAAGAAATGGCAGGTGACCAAAAATGGCAGGTAATGTCTTACAAATAAGACAACCTATTCTGACTTGGACAACCTCCAGTCAGACCATATGAAGGCCTCTGATTGAGCACAAACTCCTTTGGCTCAGTCAGGACAACTTATTTATGATAGTAAAAGAAGAACGTTAGGTTCAATCGAGTGCTAGCACGATTTCCTTGAACCTAATTGAATCTCATTCAGATCAATTGAACTAGATCAGTTCAATTGATGATCACCAGATTCAAACCCTTGTTTGTGTGACCCAGTTAGGTTCAGTTCTGTATGGTAATGGGATATGTCATGATCTCTATCATAGACATCATCGAAACTCCTTTCGATGGATCAGAACTCTTCTGATTCGAACAGCTAGAATGATCGATCATCTAAATCATTCGAATTGCTCCCAAAATCCACCAGTGACACCTAGCAGTATATGGTGGCAACCCATCAGAGCTGAATGTGAACCTCTTGGTGCAGCTACCTGTGTGATTAAGTTCTTCTATCTTGAGCCCCGATCAGATTAGGGTTAAGGTGAACTCGTCAAACCCTAGTCTCTGTCATATGATGTAATCATTCGATTCGAGTCCAATGTGAAAATCTAAATAGAAACTCTTTCTATTATTTCACTCTGCCATGGCCATGGGCTTCAGGACTTGATTCTCATGATCATCATAGGGCTACTCCTCTACCACCGAGGTAGATAGATTCCCATCTTGATGCAATCCAGTTCCTACAATGAACATGCTATAGCCAACATACACCTCAGGGTTCCATATGGCTAGGAGACCGAGTAATGGTGTAGTCAAACTATAACACCCTCAAGGTGAACTGCCGATGCATCTCAGGTCAAAGAACCAGACACACTACTGCAGCATCGAGTCAGTCATTGACGAGAAGGTAGACTTCCTAATGACTACTTGAGGTGGTCACACTCAGTGCCCTCGTTCTCTAACGAGTACCTGTACTCTCGCTCTAGTGTCTCCACACCGTAGACTCAAGACTCATCTACTAAAGAGAAGCGATCGTACACCAACCTTCCGGATCAATCACCATCCTCGTGATGATCCTATGGTCGGGAGCTGTTTATGAGTTAATAATGATTATTCATGTCTTAAATTTTCAACTCTTGAAAATATGAATTATCATTACCATTAACTCAAAGGATGTATCATAGACACTAAATACACATGTGTGATAGAAAATAACCCATTTTATTAATTATAGTCAAAATTATAATTTTGCCCCTAGAAGTGTATTACAAGTGTCAGCCAATTCTGGCTTCTAGGGCACATATATCTAACAATCTTCCACTTGTCCTAAAGCCAATTGGCTACAAGTCTAAGTCCCATCTTCTCAAGGTGGGCTTCGATCTTCTGCTGGCCCAACGGCTTTGTAAGTGGGTCTGCCACATTATCTGTGGAGTTGACTCTCTTGACCTCAACGTAACCTTTCTCAAGGTAATCGCGGATGAGATGGTATCACCGTTTGCTTGGAACTCTTCCAGCACAAACAGTCTGCCAGATGTCGACTTTCGATCATCTATATCGGACATGAAGTCCGAGTTTGTGTATCCCTGAACTTGGAGTTCTCCATTACCAAAGACCAACATCATATCCTTAGTTCTTCTCAAGTACTTAAGGATACATTTCACAGAAGTCCAGTGTTCTTCACCTGGATTTGACTGATATCTGCTTGTGACACTCACAGCATGGGCTATATCAGGTTGTGTACATAGCATGGCATACATGAGGCTCCCTATTGCAGAAGCATAAGGGATCTTGCTCATGCGTTCTATTTCCTCAGGTGTGCTGGGGCACATCTTCTTGGAAAGATGAATACCATGTCTGAAGGGTATTAATCCCCTCTTAGAGTTTTCCATACTAAACCTCTTTAGTATTTCCTCTATGTACATTTCTGTGAAAGTCCTAGCATCCTATTCGGTCTATCCTCTATAGACCTTAATTCCTAGAATAAAGGATGCTTCACCTAGGTCTTTCATGGAGAATTCCTTGGACAACCACATCTTGACTGATGTCAACATGGGAATATCATTCCCAATAAGGAGGATGTCATCCACGTACAATACGAGGAAGACAACAGCGCTCCCACTGACCCTTTTGAAAATACATGGTTCTTCTTCATTTTTGATGAAACCAAACTTTTTGATCACATCATTGAAACAAGTGTTCCAGCTCCGAGATGCTTGCTTAAGTCCATATATGGACCTTTGCAGCTTGCAAACCTTGTGATCAGTATCACTGGATGTGAAACCTAGCGGCTGTTCCATATAGATATCTTCCTCAAGATATCCATTTAGGAATGCCATTTTCACGTCCATTTGCCATATTTCATAATCGAAATAGGCTGCAACGGCAAGCAATGTGCGGATGGATTTTAGCATAGCTACCGGGGAAAAGGTATCCTGATAGTCAATGCCTTCGCGTTGACTATAACCTTTTGCCACCAATCTCGCCTTGAATGTCTCCACATTCCCATCTGCACCAATCTTTCTCTTGAAGATCCATTTACACCCAATAGGTACTATACCTTCTGGTGGATCTACCAAGGTCCAGACTTGGTTTGAGTGCATCGAGTCGATCTCTGACTTCATTGCCTCAAGCCATTTCTCAGAGTCGATATCTGATATCGCCTCGTTGTAGCTATCCACTTAGATTATGAGGTCTGGCAGATGGATGTGAAGATAGATTTTTTAAATGGAGAGCTGATCGAAGAGCTGTATGTGATACAACCTGAGGGGTTCACATCCATAGATGAGTCCAAGGTGTGCAGACTTTAAAGATTCATTTATGGATTGAAGCAAACATCTCAGAGTTAGAACATGCATTTTGATAAAGTGATCAAAACATATGACTTCATTAAGAACGGAGAAGATCCCTGCATTTATAAATGGACAAATGGTCCAGTAGTTGTATTCTTTATCTTGTATGTAGATGATATTCTTTTAATCAAAAATGATATCCTCGCACTATAAGGAATAAAAGTCTGATTGTCATCACAATTCTCCATGAGGACTTGGGAGAAGCATCCTACATCCTAGGGATGAAGATCTGTAGGGATGATCTAAAAGGATGCTTGGATTATCCCAGTCCACGTATATAGATACTATGCTAAAAAGGTTCAGCATGAAAAATTTTAAGAAAGGCTATCTATTGATAGGCCATGAAATTTCTCTCTCCAAGAAAGATTGTCCAACAACTACTGAAGAGAGAGAGCATATGAGTAGAGTCCCGTATGCTTCGACAGTGGGATCTATCATGTATGTCATGACATATACAAGATCAGATGTGGTATATTCACTAGGAGTAGTGAGTAGATACCAGTCTGATCCTAGAGAAAACCACTGAAAGGTGGTTAAAACCATCCTTAAGTTTTTAAAAAATACTAAGGACCATGAATTAGATTTGAAACTTATGGGGTTTACAGACTCCAGCTTTCAATCTGACCATGATGATAGTAGAAGTATGTCGGGGTATGTCTTTACTTTAAATGGAGTAATCTGCTGAAAAAATTTCAAATAGCATACAATGGTAGACTCTGTTTGTGAAGCAGAGTACATGGTAGCATCAGATGCAGCAAAAAAAGCTATGGCTGAGGAAGTTCATCATCGAGCTCGGAGTAGCACCCTCCATTGATGGTCCAGTCCTGCTCTACTATGACAGCACTAGCACCATAGCTCAAGCTAAGAAACCAAAGGCACACCAATGGATAAAGCACATTCTACGCTGCTTTCATTTGATCTGTGAGATCGTGGATCATGGTGACGTCGACCTTCAGAAGATTGATGGAAAGGAGAATCTGGCCGATCCCTTCATTAAAGCCCTCGCAATCAAGGAGTTCGACAATCATAAGTCGAAGATAGGTATTAGATACTATACCGAGTGGCTTTAGGATAAGTGAAAGTTATTGAAAATTATGTTCCAAAGTCAATCATCTGCCTGTTGATGGTTGAGCTATTTTATAATTATAATTAATTTATTAATTAATAAAAATATTTTGGCATCCTTTTCATCATAAGTTTACATCTTCTAATGAACTCCATTATTGTGATGAAGTTCTTAGGACTATTTAGCTTTGATAAAAAGAGGATTTATTGATTAGTTCTTAAATTTGTTCACAACCAAATGATAGAATGTTAATAAGGACAACAGCAGCTATCGAGCATAGGTCGCTGTATGCCATATAGGTTTGTTATCCTCTTAACCAAGAAGTGTGGAGATACTAGTATGGCATATGGATGAGATGCATGGGTACATCGTCATTGAACGTGACCAACTTCAGAGCATTCTGCTGTCAAGAATATCTCTGATGGGATATAGGTATAAGTGTCTCTTAGACTTGAGATCACCTCAATGACTTGCAAGCAACTCATTATGCTTTGGTACCGGACTAAATGAATTTCTAATTCAGCAATGGAAGGCTTCTGGGCATAGTCAAGTACTTGCAAAGTTGGAGTGTTATCAAGATGGGATTGATCACTTCAAGAGTTGAAGAACAATGCATCACTGTATTTCAATTTAGCAAAGCCTTAGCCAAGGTAATCCATTAGATGGATTTGATATTTTGAAATATAATGTGGACAACCTGATTAGAGTTGATAGTTGAACTCTGAGGTATCCTACGAGCATTTTGGTCAAGGGGATGAATTATATGAAAACTATATCCGCATGGGTTCTAAGGATATTGATTCTACATATTTGACCTTTTCGATCGTCGGGTACCATTGCTAGATGGTCACTTTAATTGGTACAAAAATCTATTCTTATGCTATCGACTTAGGTTCGGACGTATGAGGTCACACACATTAGAGTTCATGATCTGATCGAATGGTTGATCAATGATTAAAAATCATTTTAGGGTCAAACAATCAATACGATTAGTATTTAACCTAGTGCAAGTGTTGCAGGAGGATCAATTAGCAATTAGATTGCTAATTAGCTTAATTTGATTAAGCCATTGGGCTGAGATTAAGTCTAATTAAATATAATTTAATTAGATTTGGTTTGGGCTTGATTGGATCAAATCCAATTGACTTATTGGATAAGCCAAGTGCAAGAAAGAACTAGTCCTAGTCTAACTAGGACTCGAGTCAACCCAATTTTCTAATTTGATTAAAAAATTAAATTAAAATTAAATCTAACTTAATCTATTTAATTAAGTTCTTAAATAGATTAGGGTCTTATTTAATTGGGTTGGTTTACTCTTGATTTTATTTGGTTAAAAGATCTTGTTTGACCAAGTCGAGATAGGAGTCCTAGTGTGACTAGGACTCCCTATCTCCTTGCGCCACATTGGTCCCAATGCCTTCCATACCTATTTTCTATGTATTTTTCATAGAAAATCCCTTTCTTTCTATTTTCCATGCCCCCTCTCTATCTCCAAGTCATATATGGAAGTTAGGTGGAAGACCAAGTCAAAGGAGGAATTGGTTTTGCCTTAGGATTCTATGAGATTGAATCCTTGTTGATCAAAACACCTCTTCTTTGAATGGCGCCACCTCTTCCTATATTTTTCCCTTATTCCACGTGAGAAATCAGAGTTTTTGGTCACCCCCCCTTGCTGGTCCATGCCAAAAATCATGGAGGAGGCGCCCAAGGGTTGGGCGCCCCTTATCTTGCCCTGTTTAATCTTTTCTTGTCTAGTTTTTGACCTAGACAAGGACTCTATCTTTTTCTCTATTTATTGGATGAATTTTTGGCTGATGTTTTTATGGGATGTAGATCTTTGAGAGACCTTTGGGGTGTACAAAAATTAGAGAAAGAGGGTCCTTGGGCATGGGGGTTCCATAGGCACCAAACTAGGTGTCTAGGTGAGAGAAAAGAGAAGAAGGTCTTCTTCTAGGGCTGATTTTTTCTTCATCTCTCCTCCTTTTGAGTTTTCTTTGAGAGAGTCTTAGATCAAAAAAAAACTCTTCTCTTCCTTCTCATTTTTTGGAGAGTCCAAGTTTCGTAGAAGGAAGCGTCAGATCGACTATCAAAGAAGGATCAGCACAGTACCAGCATACTGTCCTGATTTCCTGTATTGAACTTTAGATCAGAGACTTGGACTCGTATGGACATCTCTTAGAGGATGGACATGTGTACGGCTTGGAGCTTCATCCCTTACTCTGGATTAGCAAGTTAGAATGTCTAACTTGCAAAGGTAATACAGATCTGATCTTATATTGCACATCTGTTCTTGATCTAGTGTAGATCTAGTTTGATGTGATCATTCTTTGCTTATTATTTATATTTAATTTTTGATTTAAATACCATGCAATAATCACATAATATGATCTTAGATCTAGAATTTTTTTAATATTTACAATTAATATGATTAATTTTAAATCTTTTGCTGCTGATCTTGAAAAAGTTTCAAGATTCAACCCTAAAACCCTAGATCTAGTTCCTTCACCTATGGGGTTACACACAATAGAAGATCCTACCTGATCTGATGGCTAATTAAGAATTTCAACGGTTTAAGACTCTGTAGTCAATAGTTCCACTGGACTGGATCTCTATGATCAGAAGTCCCACTGGACTGGAACTCTACCTTTGTAGGTCCTATTGGACTGGGACTTTGAGTTCTACTTATTTGAAATTCTATGACCAAGAGTTTTACTTATCTAAAACTCTATGATTATGAGTTTCATTTGTTTGGGATACTAGATTCAAGAGTCCCATTGATTTGGGACTCTTTAAGAGTTTCATGGGACTCCATTGTCCAGACACCCACCTGATTGGGATACTGATATTATTTGAGGATTAATTAGTAATTGGATTGCTGATTAGCTCAATTTGATTGAGCGATGAGATTTTGATCAAATCTGATTGAATTTGATTCAATTGGGGTTGACCCGATTAGGTCATGAGATGACCTAATCGCTAAGAAAGATTCGATCCTAATTTAATCAGGATCTAGATCTAATTAATTTTTAATTTGATTAAAATTTTATTAGATTAGGTTAAGTCTAATTTAGTTGGATTTAACCTAGTCTAATTAGATCTAGATTAATTGATTTAGTTGAAACCAATTTGAACGAGTCAAATAAGATTTGAATTTAAACTCTCTCATGCGCCCATCACCTTTGACTTTTCCACACCCATTCTTCATGCACATTTGTTTTTGCATGAGAGTTTCCATGCTAGAAAGAGATGTGCACCTCCTTTGTTATCTACTTTTGACCTGGTCCAAAGGTTGGACTAGTTCAAATTTAAGTTGAATTTTGAATTCAACTTGAATTGGTTGGTTTGGATGAAACCACCTAACCCTCTCATCCTTATCCAAACTCCACACCATTATCACTTTGTTGCCATTTTTTTTTAAATTTTATTGGTGTGTGCATGTAGAAGGAGAGTCCTTCTACATGTCAAGGAGGTGGTAGGGGTGTTGGAAGAGGATAACTCATCCACTTGAATTTTAAATTCAAGTGGATTAGTTGCAACCTCCCTAACCTTCTCACCTTATCTTATTCACACATAATTCCAATTGAAATCATGCCAATAAAAGGGTGACATTTTTGTGCATGCATGGGGGTGTGAGAGGCTATGTGAGGGATTTCCGAGAGAGAGAAAATCAGAGAAGGGGAACTTATCCTGGGCATGGAAAAGTCCAAAGAAAGAGAAAGTGATTCATGCGCCAACATTCCTCACATGCCACTTCTTTTAATTTTTTCTCTTTTATCACCCATCTAAAAAAGTTTTTGAGAGTGGGTGTATGGTAGAGGGAGAGTCCCTCTACCCATGAAAATTTGTTTCACAAGAAAATTCAAAAGAGAGTGGGCATGAGAGAATTTTCGAGCGTTAGGATTTTTTGGATGTGCAAAACCCTAGAGTTGGAACTTAGGATTTGGGTGGAGAGATTGAGCGCTGTGAGTGCCCAATCACCATAAAATTTAATACACCACCTCATCATCCTCCATAGTATATCATCTAATCTTCTAGAGTACTGAAAAGATCGAGAAGAAGATAGTTGATTGGATTGACGAAGATCGGCCGTCAAAGACTTTGGTGAGGATCTAGCACTCCGGTGGAGCTGGTCGGGTCCAGGAGCTCCATGTGGACTCACCATAGAGGCCAGATGGTGTGCAGCTACAGTGCAATAACAATGCTTCCTCTTATGGATTTAGATTGTGGAGATCATCTACCCACATATAGGTAATGTATACTGAACACAAGTCGATCAGTGAATATGATTTGCTAATCGATCGTATTTAAATTTTCTATAACATATTAGCATGTCTAGATCTTGAGTAAGATTTTATGATTTGATCATAGCATGCAAAGAATTAATAGTAGATTAATTTTAACTTTTGCTGTAATAAAATTTTTGAAAATGCATGCTTTAACCCTGCTCAATTTCCAACACCGAAGGCCTTCACCCTCGCTACGACGAGGTTAACCTCCTGTCTTAAATAATCGGAGGCCTTTACCCTTGCTATAATCAGGTTAACCTTCTATCTTAAATAACTGGAGGCCTTCTATTTCATTTAAGAATGAAGTTTGGTTGGGTTATTCCCTATCATCACATAATTTCCACCAGGACAAGAATGTTAAAATAAGAAAATTTTATTGAAATGAGGTTATCGATAATACATTCATAGATTTTCTAAATTTTAGGGTCGTGAGAGTGCAGCCCCTTTGAGCTCTTTCAAATAATAAGTTCCTGATTGGATGATTTTCATGACCTCATAGGGGCTTTCCTAGTTTAAAGTGAGCTTGCCTTGGTTTTATGACCGAGAAATGTCCGCTCGTCGCAGTACCAGATCCCCAACTTTGAAGATTTTATTTTTGATTTTGGAATTGCAGTAGTGAGATAATTTTTGCTTATAAGCTACCTAACAAATTTGAGCTTTTTCTCACTTTTCTTCCAACAAATCAAGGTTTGCCCTGAGATCCTGTGAGTTACTCTATTCATTGAAGCATTCAACTCGCACTGATGGAAATCTAAGCTTGATTGGAATGACTATCTTTATTCCAAAAGCCAAGGCAAATGGAGTCTCCCCAGTTGGTAACACTTGAATTGTTCTGTAAGTCCAAAGCATGTGGTAGAGTTCATCCACCCACGTTCCTTTCGCTTATTCGGGTCTGGCCTTTATTTCCTACGGCAGAGTTTTGTTAGTTAACTCGGCTTCACCATTTGCTTGAGGATGAGCTATAGATGTAAAATAATAAAAAATATTTAGATCTTCACAAAATTCAGCAAACCTTGCTCCTGCAAATTGACGTCCATTATCAGTGATTAGAGTCTAAGATAGGCCAAACTTGCACGCTATCGACTTTCAGATGAAGTCCTACACTTTTGCTTCAGTAATCTTTGCCAAGAATTTGGCCTCAACCCATTTTGTAAAGTAGTCCACTGCCACTAAAAGAAATTTTTGCTATCCAAATGCTATAGAAAATGGCCAAACTATATCCATTCCCCACTGTGCGAATGACCATAGAGCACTTAAAGGTGTGAACTGAGAAATCGACTGTCTCTGAATATCGACGTTCCTCTGACACCGATCGCATCTTTTCACATAGTCAGTGGCATCTCATTGCATAGTTGGCCAATAATATTCTTATCGAAGTAGCTTGTAAGATAATAATCTAGCTTCGAAATGGTTTCCACATATTCCCTCATGGACCTCTCTCAGGTCATAATGGGAATAAGACCTTTTATATAATTTGTTCTCATATAGGACATAATGGGAGGCTTGATTCCTCAATTTTTGAGCTTCTTTAGGATCTCTAGGGAGGATGTCATCTTTGAGATACAAGATTAAAGGGTCAATCCAGCTAGGCTCAGGATCCACTTGCATTACTATCTTAGATTCTTTCGAACTTAGGTGCTGTAGAACTTCAAAGAAGACTTCTTTAGGCAATTCATTTGGGGCCAAAGTAGCTAACTTGGATAGTAGATCGGCTCTAGTATTTTCTTCTCTTAGGATTTGCTAAATGTTAAAGTTGCTAAAGGCCGATATCAGACTCTTCACTTTGTCCAAGTAATTTTTCATGCTTTTTGCCCGGGCTTCATAACTACCATTAACCTGCCCCACTACTAGCTATGAATCACTATAGATTTTTACGTGGTCCGCTTCCAACTATTTAGCTATTGTTAGCCCCACGATCAAAGCTTCATATTCTGCTCTATTATTGGTGGCAAAAAATTCAAAGCACAATGCATATTTAGCAACAACTTCTGAGTTGATAAGAATCAAACCTGCACCTGACCTAGAAGCATTAGACGAGCCATTAATATAAAGGGCCTAGGAGTCCTCAAGAAGATCTGCTCTTTCTTCAAGAGAGTTTGGTTGAAAATTGGCAGTGTTAATTTCTTGCAGTTCAGGTTCAACTAGGTTTGGGATAGTGCATTATGTTAGATTTGTAAGCCCTAGAAGCCAGAATTGGTCGACACTTGTAAAACACTTCTAGGGACAAAAATATAATTTTGACTATAAATAAAAAAATGAGTTATTTTTCTATCACAAATGTATATTTAGTGTCTGTGATACATCTTTTGAGTTAATGGTAATGATAATTCATATTTTCAAAAGTTGAAAATTTAAGACATGAATTTTCGTTATTAACTCATAAAATACTTCCGACCATAGGATCATCATGAGGATGGTGATTGATCCAAAAGATTGGTGTACAATCGCTTTTTTTATAGTAGATGAGTCTTGAGTCTACGGTGTAGAGACACCGAAGCGAGAGTCAGGTACTCATTAGAGAACGAGGGCACTGAGCGTGACCACCTCGAGTAGTCATAAGGAAGTCTACCTTCTCATCGATGACTGACTCGAAGCTGCAGTGGTGTGTCTGATTCTTTGACCTGAGGTGCATCGGTAGTTCACCTTGAGGGTGTTATAGTTTGACTACACCATGACTCAGTCTCCTAGTCATTCGAAATCCTGAGGTGTATATTGGCTATAGCATGTTCATTGTAGGAATTGGATTGCACCAAAAGGAAATCTATCTACCTCGATGGATGAGGAGCAGCCCTATGATAATCATGAGAATCAAGTCCATAAGCCCATAGCCATGGCAGAGTGAAATAATAGAAAGAGTTTCTATTAAGGTTTTCACATCGGACTTGAATCGAATGGTTAAATCATATGACAGAAATTAGGATTTGACGAGTTCACCTTAACCCTAATCTGATCGAAGCTCAAGATAGAAGAACTTAATCACATATATAGCTACATCGAGAGGTTCATTTTCAATTTTGATGGATTGCTACCATATACTGCTAGGTGTCATTGGTAGACTTTGGGAGCAAGTAGAATGATTTAGATGATCAATCATTCTAATCTGAATCAGAAGAGTTCTGATCCATCGAAAGGTATTTCGATGATGATGATGATAGAGATTAGGACATATCGCATTACCATACAGAACTAAACCTAACTGGGTCACACAAACAAAGGTTTGAATCTGGATATCATCAATTGGACTAATCCAATTGATTGATTTGAATTAGAGCCAACTAGGTTCAAGAAAATCATGCTAGCATACGATTGAGCCTAATGTTCTCCTTCTACTATCATTAAAAGTTGTCTCGACTGAGCCAAATGTGTTTGTACTCACTTAGATACCTTTATTTGGTCTGACTAGAGCTTGTCCAAGTTAAAAAAGGATTGTATTAATTTATGAGATAAATTGGAGACAACACCTACCAATTTTCATCACCTGCTAATTCTTGTCTTTTGACTTTGGTCAAACGTTGACCTTTGACACTTAGACATCTACCCATATATCATACACCTATAGGAGAGCAGATGGGGGCTTATCCCCTTGCTAGAAATTGGAAAGGAGGGGGTGCATGCCTAGGAAGGCGTGCGTCCATGGTTTGGGATCCCTGGAGTCCCATACGGATGGGACTCCAGGTTGCTTCTTAGAATCAACTTAGGTAGGCGCCTAAGACTCAGCTTTGATCAGTCTTGGCACCACCTAAGGATGATTTGAGGAGGCTCTCATCTGATTGGATCAGGTGATGTCATCCCATCAATCAAATTTAGATCTGATTGCATGAAGCGATGTGATTGGCCGGGATGATGTGGCACTGCATGGCGCAGTAGGGTCTATATAAACCCTATCTGCACCTAGCTTTCAAGAAGTTCTCTCTTAGCCCATGCCCCAAGGCTGCCCCTCTCCTTCCTCCATGCCTTCTTCTAGTCCTCTCTCTTCTCTCCACACGCAAGAAGATTTGGGCTCTAGTTTAGTGCGATCCAGGCAAGAGAAAGGTGACGAGAAAGGAAGAAGGCAGCACTGCTGCAAGAGACGATTTTAGATCTTCAAAAGGAGTTTCGAAGATTCTCCAAATCAGATCCAGATCTAATATTTGGAAAGATGATAAAAAAGGAGAAGATCTTCAAATCCAGTCTGAGTGAATATTGGTAGAGGTCTGGTGCTTGCGTGGCTAGATCCAGAACCTCAGGCAATCAACAGGATCATCAAAGGATAATCTGATTGTCCAACATCAAGATATAAATTAAATTAGATTTAATTTAATTTATTTTTTTATTTATTAGATCTATAAAATTAAATCTAAAATATCTCAGATCTAATCTAAATTTATAAGAAAAATTTTGAAATATCTCTCTTGATCCAATCAGATCTGAACGAACCTAACCCGAAAAATCAAAATTTCTCCTTTAACTGATATCAGGGTCAGGTTCTAAAAATTATTTAGATTTAATTTAAATTTATTTTTGATCTAATAAATAGAAGATTTTAGATGTCACATGAGATGTGATTAGATCTAAAATAAAAAAAAAATTAAAATAAAATAATTTAGATCTAAGTTTTAAAACATGCATGACTAGTTAAATAGAATTATTCTATACATAGTCTTGCATGATCATAATTTAATTTAATTAAGTTATAATTTTATATCTATTTATTTATTATTTATTAATGTTATAATTATTATAATGAGATCTAAAAAATAAAATTATTTAATTTTGGTTCATATGAGATATGATGAAAGCATGTTTAGACTAGTTGTAGAATAGTTCTACATGATTGTCTAGATTAAAATTTATTTTGATGTGATCAATTTAAATCTAATTTTTTAGATAATTATGAGATAATTTAGATCTAAAAATATGCATAATATGATACATGAGATGTATGCAAAACATGTTTATAGTTAGGTCAATTTTTGTATATGAGATATATGATGTAGATCTAACTAGTTTTGTAGTTTTGTATATTTTTGATTATGGCATTCCCCTTGGCCGTTCAGTCATAAGAACAAAGTTGGATTTAAATGCCCACTCCTTCTATTCGATGGAGTGTTCTTATGATGTGTAGGGGTGCTACACGTTCGTCCTTAATTAGAAATCAAGAACTTACTTTCTGCAAAACCCTAAATCCTGAAATCCTAAGATTTTATATGTATGTTTTGTTTGTGAACCCTAAACTTAATTAAGAATTAAGATTATAAAATATATGTTAGGTCTAAAATTAAGAATTTCAGATCTAAGATATATTCATAAAATTGGGTTTGGGCTTGGGTAGCTCAATTAAGTCTAAGCGGTTGATCAAATCGAATCAAGAGTTGGTTAGATGGGATCAATAGTGCTTAGATTGACCAGCGTAATAGGATTAAGTCTAGGTCAAGATCAAGTCACGTGAGTGATTGATCTAGCTAAGATCTAATTAGGCTTAGTGGTTAGAGTCTGGATTGTAGGCTAACTCGATTGGTTCGGGCTCAATAATTTGGTGTCTAAGGTAAGTTTGGCAAATATGACCGACTAATTTTTAATTAAGAGCTACTCGATCCGAATGCATTCTTATCGAGTTAATGGCATATCCCTTCCACCAGTCTCACTTACCTAGCCATATTTATTGGTTAGTCCTGATCTGAGGTGTGGTCAATGATCCAAACTAACCATGCCACTAGTTAGTCAATGGTTATGACTAATGTCAGTTAGTTAATGAGACCTAATCAAATCTCCCTAAGAAAAGTTGTCTATAGTTTCCACATTGTAGATGTGCGGGCTCTTTCCGGTGTGATTGCTTCGGTTGGGTATAGTGGTTCAGTTTGCACCGGAAAGAATGCAACCATATCTATAGGATTGGATGCTACGGGCTGGGAATGGATTGGCTTAATTTTTGGACATGGTGAGGACTCAATTAGAATCCAATCTATGCAAATGGTGGGTCTAACTTAAATGGAGTGGATCAATATTTCGGGCACGGTGAGATTCATGAATTAGAGACAAGTTTGGATGCGCCATGATTGGAGAATCATTGACAAAAGTTGTTCACTCATTAGCGTAACCCATCATCAATAACTATTAGGTGAGGTGATGGTCAGTTGATGGGATACCACCCACTAGCATCTTAACATAGGAGATTTTTCACATGTCTACGAGGGAGTGTAGGGATCCAAAAAATAGTGAAAACTAATTTATTTAAAAAATTAATCTTAAATAATTGGTCAAGTCTTAATTAACAATTAATCAGAAACTTTGACTTCGTACAGGAAATATCTGTTGTCCACCACTAGCATGAATCCTGGACACCCATGACTGATCGAATCCAATTACAAGGATTGGCTCCGAACTTCAAAATTATTTTAGTTCTAAGAAGTTAACTATGTATTAGATCTGAATCCGCCCACCTTACCAGCTTGTCCATCCGCTGAATAGAGAGTGTCTCTTAAAAAATGGACGGACGAAGATAACAAGATCAGATATTATATTTTGGGCTCGATGTCTGATAAACTTCAGCACCAACATGAAGATATCAGAACTGCCCGTCAAATGTTGGCTCACCTACAAGAGATGTTTGGTGAACGGAGTTGCGCAGTCAAGTATCAAGTCACTAAATAACTATTCAAGGCTAAAATGCATGATGGGCAGTCAGTCCAAGATCATTATCTGATGATGATCAAGAACTTGAAAGAGCTTGAGAAGCTCGAAGTGAAGTTGGACCTGAATTTGCAGAATGATATAATTCTGCAATCCATGACTGGTGCATATGAGTAGTTCATCATGAACTACCATAAGCATAAACTTCAAAATTCCCTAGTCGAGCTTATGAGCAAGTTGGTTACTGTTGAGCTTTCCATGAAAGATTCTAAAGGCTCAGTGCTTGCTATAGAATGGACTTCTTCTAAGAGAAAGTCTTTTGGAAAGAAGAAGAAGTCTGTGAAAAAGCAGAAGGTCGAAGGAGGAAGGAAGAAAAAGACAAAGCTAAAGAAGAAGACCGCTGATAAAGAAAAGTATTTTTATTACAATAATGACGGCCACTAAAATCGAAACTGCCCTACTTACCTGGCCACCTTGAAGAATAAGGAGGTAGGTCCTTTTGGAGGTATGCTCGTTATTGAGTCTAACCTTATAATTTCTTCTGCATCCAGTTGGGTGCTTGACTCTGGTTCTAGTGCTCATTTATGCACTTTCATGCAGGATCTTAAGGATGGCAGGAGGTTGAGCGATGGCGAGATGATCCTATGCATCGAAAATAGAGCAAGGGTTGTTGCCATGGTGGTGAAAACATACCCTCTTCAACTACCATCTAATTTAGACTTAGTTTTAAAAGACTGTTATTTTGTGCCTGCAGCAAGCAGAAATTTAATTTCTATTTCATGCCTAGCACTAGAAGACTATGTAATTAGTTTTCTTAAGGACCATTGTAACATTCTTTATGAAAAAAATAAAATTACAAGTGGTTTTCTTATTAATGATCTTTACCAGTTACATATAGATGTATCTATTTTTAATATTGAGCAAAATATGAATGCCATAAAATGACCTAGGGATAGTCCAAACGATAGGTATCTATGGCACCTAAGACTAGGTCATATAGCAGAAGATAGGATTAACAAATTGGAGAAAATTGGGCTATTGAGTCCGTTGACTTTCGAGTCATATCCAATTTGTGAATTTTGTCTTCATGGCAAAATGACTAAACTCTCTTTTGTAGGACATGGAGAAAGGGCCATGGATCTTCTTGCCCTAGTACATACTGATGTGTGCGGCCCATTTGATATGTCGGCTAGAGGTAATTTTGTCTACTTCATAACCTTTACTGATGATTTATCTTGGTATGGGTATGCGTATCTTATGGGACACAAGTCTGAAGCTTTTGAAAAGTTCAAGAAATTCAGACATAAAGTAGAAAAATAAACTGAAAAATCTATTAAGGTTTTTCCATCAGATCGAGGAGGTGAATACCTTAGTCAAGAATTCCTGGACTATCTCAAGAAAAATAGCATAGTCTCTCAATGGACTCCACCTGAAATACCTCAACTCAATGAAGTTTTAGAATGGAGGAACCGGACCCTATTAGATATGGTCGATCCTGATGAGCTTCACAGACCTTCCATATTATCTTAAGGTAATTTTTGTTACTGCAATATACTTTACTGAATAGGGTTTCTTCTAAAATCGTTCCTACCACACCGTATGAGATATGGCATGGTAAGAAATCAAGTCTGAGTCATCTCAAAATTTAGGATTGTTCGGCTCATGTCAAAAGACAACAAGTGGATAAGTTAGACTTTAGGTCCTTTAGAGCTCGATTTATAGGATATCCTAAAGAGTCATTAGGATATTATTTCTATATTTCAAAAGATCATAATGTGATTGTGAGTCGACATGCCATCTTTCTTGAAAAATAGTTTATTCAAGATTGCGGCATTGGAAAGCAGATCAAGCTCGATGAGAAAGTCTCACAAGAGCAACGAGCTAAGGACCAAATGGAACTAAATCAGATTGAGCCAATACAATCACTACCTCCTTCACCTCGTAGATCAAAAATGATTTTTCATCCCTCTGAGAGGTACTTAGGTACTATTTCAGAGAAATTAGAGAAAATGTTCCTCATAGGTAATGGAGTTTATGGTGATGATCCCAAAACCTATAACAAGGTGATATCGGATATTGACTCCGAGAAATGGTTAGAAGCAATAAAGTCAGAAATTGACTCGATGCACTCAAACCAAGTCTAGACCTTGGTAGATCCACCAGAAGGTATAGTATCTATTGGGTATAAATGGATCTATAAGATAAAGATTGGTGTAGATGAAAATGTGGAGACATTCAAAGCTAGATTAGTAATAAAAGGTTATAGTCAATGCGAAGGCACTGACTATCAGAATATCTTTTCATCAGTAGCTATGCTTAAATCTATCCACACATTTCTTACTGTTGTAGTCTATTTTGATTATGAAATTTGGCAAATGGACGTGAAAATGACATTCTTAAATGGATATCTTGAGGAAGATATCCATATGGAACAGCTGCTAGGTTTCACATCAGTGATGTTGATCACAAGGTATTTAAGCTACAAAGGTCCATATATGAACTTAAGCAAGCATCTCGGAGTTGGAATAGTCATTTTAATGATGTGATCAAATTGTTTGATTTCATCAAGAACGAAGAGGAGCCTTGTGTCTTCAAAAAGGTCAGTGGGAGTGCTATCGTCTTTCTCATATTGTACGTGGATGATATCCTCCTTATTGAAAATGATATTCCCATGTTGACCATAGTTAAAATATGGTTATCTAAAGAATTCTCCATGAAAGATCTAGAAGAAGCATCCTTTATTCTAGAAATTAAGGTCTATAGAGATAGACCAAATAGGATACTAGGACTTTCACAGAAAATGTACATAAACAAAGTGCTAAAGAGTTTTAGCATGAAAAACTCTAAGAGGGGATTAGTACCCTTCAGACATGGCATTCATCTTTCTAAGAAGATGTGCCCTAGCACACCTGAGGAAATAGAATGCATGAGCAAGATCCCTTATGCTTCAGCAATAGGGAGCCTCATGTACGCCATGTTATGCACACGACCTGAGATAGCCCATGCTGTGAGTGTCACGAGCAGATATCAGTCGCATCCAAATGAAGAACACTGGACTTTTGTGAAATGTAACCTTAAGTACTTGAGAAGAACTAAGGATATGTTGTTGGTCTTTGGTAATAGAGAACTCCAAACTAGGGATATACAGACTTAGACCTTATGTTCGATGTAGATGATTGAAAGTCGACATTTGGCAGTCTATTTGTGTGTAATTGTGGAGCTGTCTATTGAAAAAGTTTCAAACAGATTGTGATAGCAGATTCCACCTCATCCGCGATTACCTCGAGAAGGGTTACGTCGAGGTCAAGAGAGTTGATTTCACAGATAATGCGGCAAACCCACTTACAAAGCCGTTGGGCCAGTAGAAGATCGAAGCCCACCTTGAGAAGATGGGACTTAGATTTGTAGCCAATTGGCTTTAGGTTAAGTGAGAGTTTGTTAGATTTATGTGCCCTAGAAGCCAAAATTAGCCGACACTTGTAAAACACTTCTAGGAAAAAAATTATAATTTTGACTATAAATTAAAAAAATGGGTTATTTTTCTATCATAAATGTGTATTTAGTATCTGTGATACATCTCTTAAGTTAATGGTAATGATAATTCATATTTTCAAGAGTTAAAAATTTAAGACAAAAATTTTCGTTATTAACTCATAAAATGCTCCCGACCGTAGGATCATCATGAGGATGGTGATTGATCCGGAAGGTTGGTGTATAATTGCTTCTTTATAGTAGATGAGTCTTGAGTCTATGGTGTAGAGACATCGGAGCGAGAGTATAGGTACTCGTTAGAGAACGAGGGCACTAAGCGTGACCACCTCGAGCAGTCATAAGAAAGTCTATCTTCTCATCGATGACTGACTTGAAGCTGCAGTGGTGTGTCTGATTCTTTGATCTGAGGTGCATCGGTAGTTCATCTTGAGGGTGTTATAGTTTGACTACACCATGACTCGGTCTCCTAGCCATTCGAAATTCTGAGGTGTATGTTGGCTATAGCATGTTCATTACAGGAATTGGATTGCACCAAGAGAAAATCTATCTACCTCGATGGATGAGGAGCAGCCCTATAATAATCATGAGAATCAAGTCCATAAGCCCATAGCCATGGTAGATTGAAATAATAGAAAGAATTTCTATTAAGCTTTTCACATCGAACTTGAATCGAATGGTTAAATCATATGACAGAAATTAGCTGCACTGAGAGGTTCATTTTTAATTTTGATGGATTGCCACCATATACTGCTTGGTATCACTGGTGGACTTTGGGAGCAATTAGAATGATTTAGATGATCAATCATTCTAGTTGTTTGAGTTAGAAGAGTTCTGATCCATCAGAAGGTGTTTCGATGATGATAATGATAAAGATCATGACATATCCCATTATCATATAGAACTGAACCTAACTGGGTCACACAAATAAGGATTTGGATATGAATATCATCAATTGGACTAATCCAGTTCGATTGATTTGAATTAGATTCAATTAGGTTCAAGGACATCATGCTAGCACACGATTGAGCCTAATGTTCTCCTTCTACTATCATTAAAAGTTGTCTCGACTGAGCTAAATATGTTTGTGCTCACTCAGGTACCTTTACTTGGTCTGGCTGGAGCTTGTCCAAGTTAGAAAAGGGTTATCTTAATTTATGAGATAAATTGGAGACAACACCTGCCAATTTCCGTTACCTGCTAATTCTTATCTTTTAACTTTGGTCAAATATTAACCTTTGACACTTAGACATCTGCCCATGTGTCATGCACCCATAGGAGAGTAGATAGGGGCTTGTCCCCTTGCTAGAAATTAGAAAGAAGAGGGTGCATGCCTAGGGAGGTGTGCGCCCATGGATAGGGATGCTTGGAGTCCCATACGGATGGGACTCCAGGTTGCTTCTTGGAATCAACTTAGGTAGGTGCCTAAGACTCAGCTTTGACCAGCCTTGGCACCACCTAAGGATGATTTGAGGGGACTCTCATCTGATTGGATTAGGTGATGTCATCCCTCCAATTAGATTTAGATCTGATTGTATGAAGTGACGTGATTGGTCGGGATGATGTGGCACTGCATGGCGCAGCAGAGTCTATATAAACCCTATCTGTGCCTAGCTTTCAAGAAGTTCTCCCTTAGCCCATGCCCCAAGGCTGTCCCTCTCCCTCCTCCATGCCATCTTTTGTTCTTCTCTCTCCTCTCCACACCTAAGGAGATTTGGGCTCTAGTTTGGTGCGATCCAGGCAAGAGAAAGGTGACGAGAAAGGAAGAAGGCAGCACTGCTGCAAGAGATAATTCCAGATCTTCAAAAAGAGTTTTGAAGATTCTCTAAATCAGATCCAGATCTGATATTTGGAGAGGTGATAAAGAAGGAGAAGATCTCTAGATCTAATTTGAGTGGATACCAATAGAGGCCAGGCGCTTGCATGGCTAGATCCAGAATGTCAGGCAATCAGTAAGATCATCAAAGAGTAATCTGATTACCCAACATTAAGGTACAAATTAAATCATATTTAATTTAATTTATTTTTATTTTTATTTATTAGATCTATAAAATTAGATTTGAAATATCTCAAATCTAATCTAGATTCATAAGAGAAATTTTGAAATATCTCTCTTGATCCAATCAGATCTGAACGAACCTGATCTAAGAAATCAAAATTTTCCCTTCATATTATACGATGAAGTCGGCTAGTATTTGAGTCTTAATTGATGGTCGAGATTGAAACTTGATGTCAAACTCAGTAAGCTTAATTGCCTATTTTTCTATTCTTCCAAAAGTATATGGTCGGTGGAGAACTGCCTTTAAAGGTTGATCAGTGAGGAGCATCATTGTGTGTCCTTGAAGGTAGGATCAGAGTTTTCTTGCTGTAATCAACAGACCATAAGTTAGTTTTTCTAGTTTAGTATATTTTATTTCCACAGCCCTCAGAACTCGACTTATGTAGTAGATTGACTTCTGAATTTTTGCTTCTTCTCTTATGAGGATGGCTCCGATAGCAGTGGAAGGAATAGCCAAGTACAAGAATAACTCTTCACCAAGTTCAGGCTTGGCGAGGAGGGGAGGTGAGCCAAGGTAGTTCTTTAAATCCTCGAATGTTTGCTGACATTCAAGGGTCCAGTTAAATTTCTTCGGTTGTTTAAGTACTTGGAAAAAAGGGCATGCAATGTTCCACCGACCTCGAAATGAAGTTATTCAAAGCTATAACCTTTCATGTCAGGCATTGAACTTTATTATTTTTGAAGCAGTCATTTTTAGGATGGCTCAGATCTTCTCAGAATTTGCTTCGATGCCACATCTCGAAATCATGAATCCCAGGAACTTCTCTAAGGTCACTCCAAAAGTACATTTGGTTGGATTCAGCTTCATCTTATACTTTTGGAGTATACTGAAGATTTCTTTTAGGTTAGCAATATGATTATTGAAGATCAGCTCTTGATAAGCATATCATCCATGTAAACGTTCATGTTGCAGTCAATCTGCTCCTTGAAAATTTTTTTCATCAGGTGCTAATAGATCGCACCTGCATTCTTGAGTCCAAAAGGCATAATCCTATAACAATAAAGACCATAATCGATAATAAAAGTAATTTTTTTCTCATCTTCTGGTGCCATCCAAATTTGGTTATAGTTAGAGAAGGCATCTATAAAAGTAAAGAGCTCATGGTCCAAAGTTGCATCCATCAGTTGATCAATTTTGGATAGAGGGTACCTATCCTTTGGATAGGCCTTGTTCAAATCTATGAAGTCTATACACATCCTTCATTTGCCATTCATCTTCTTAATGAGAACCATATTTGTAATTCAGTCTGAGTAAGACACCTCTCGAATGAACTTGACTTTGACAAGCTTGTCAACCTCGTCCGTAATGGCCTTTTGCTGCTCTGGTGCAAAGTTATGCTTCTTTTCCTTCATAGATCGGCACTTAAGATCATTAGCTAGATGATGTTCCATTTCTTCTGTATCTATCCTTGGCATATCTACAGGAATCCAAGCAAAGACATCAGCATTCTTTCGTAGGAAAGTGATGAGTTGCTTTTTAACCTCCTCTTACAAACTGGAGCCAACCTAAATTGTATGATCTTCATTCCCATTATTCAAGGAGATTGCGATAAGGTCATTAATTGGTTCCCCCCATTCTTTAGCTAAATCATCATGAGCATCAAGTTCGTCCATCGGACAAAGATTTGGTTATTAGATATGTGTGCTCTAGAATTCAAAATTGGGTAACACTTATAATATACATCTAAGGATAAAATTATAATTTTGACTATAAATAATAAAATGAATTATTTCTATCATAATGTGTATTTGAAAGTGTCTGTGATACATCCCTTGAGTTAATGATAATGATAGTTCATATTTTTAAGAGTTGAAAATTCAAGACATAAATTTTTATTATTAACTCATAAAATGCTCCCGACTGTAGGATCATCATGAGGTTGATGATTGATCTGAAAGGTTGGTGTATGATCGTTTATTTAGGATAGATGAGCCTTGAGTCTATGGTGTAGAGACACTGGAGTATAGGTACTCGTTAGAGAACGAGGGCACTGAGCATGACCATCTTGAGCAGTCATGAGAAAGTCTACCTTCTCGTCGATGATTGGCTCGAAGCTGCAATGGTGTGTCTGGTTCTTTAACCTAAGATGCATCGACAGTTCACCTTGAGGGTGTTATAGTTTGACTACACCATAACTCAGTCTCCTAGCCATTTGAAATCCTGAGGTGTATGTTGGCTATAGCATGTTCATTGTAGAAATTGGATTGCACCAATAAGAGATCTATCTACCTCGGTAGATGAGAAGCAGTCTTATGATGATCATGAGAATCAAGTCCATAAGCCCATGGCCATGGTAGAGTGAAATAATGAAAGAGTTTCTATTAGGATTTTTACATTGGACTTGAATCGAATGATTAATTCATATGACAAAAATATGGATTTGACGAGATCACCTTAACCCTAATCCGATTAGGGCTCAAGATAGAAGAACTTAATCACATATGTAACTGCATCGAGAGGTTCATTTTCAATTATGATGGGTTGCCACCATATGCTGCTAGGTGTCATTGGTGGATTTTGGAAGCAATTAGAATGATTTGAATGATCGATCATACTAGTTGTCTGAATTAGAAAAGTGTTGATCCATCGAAAGGTGTTTCGATGATGTCGATGATAGAGATTGTGATGTATCTCATTACCATATGGAACTAAACCTAACTGGGTCATACAAACAAGGGTTTGGATATGGATATCATCAATTGGACTAATCCAGTTCAATTGATTTGAGTAAGATTCAATCAGGTTCAAGAAAATCATGCTAGCACACGATTGAGCCTAATGTTCTCCTTCAACAATCATTAAAGCTTGTCTCTACTGAGCCAAATATGTTTGAGCTCACTCAGAAACCTTTACTTGATCTAATTGGAGCTTGTCCAGGTCAAAAAATGGTTATCTTAATTTATGAGATAAATTTGAGATAACACCTATCATTTTTTGTCACCTGCTAAATCTTGTCCTTTGACTTTGATCAAACATTGACCTTTGACACTTGGACATCTACCCATGTGTCACGCACCCATAGGAGAGAACATGGGGCTTTTTCCCCCATGCTAAAAAGTAGAAAGGGAGGGGGTGCATGCCTAGGGAGGCATGCGCCCCATGAGGATCACGCCTGAAGTCCCATACAGATGGGACTCCAGTTGCTTCATGCTTTCTACTTGGATGGTGCCAAAGAGTCTTCTTTGACCAGTTATGGTGCCACCTAAGAAGATTTGTGATAGGCTCTAATCTGATTAGATCAGATGATGTCATCCCACTAATCAGATTTAGATCTGATTGCACAAAAAGTCATAATTGGTTGGGATGATGTGGGACTACATGATGCAGCAGGATCTATATAAACCCTATTTGCACTTAGGATTGTGAGGTTCAACCCTTTGCCCATGCCATAAAGCTTCTATCCCTCCCTCTCCTATCCACATCCAAGCATTTTTGGGTGCAAGTTTGGTGCGATCCAAGCAAGAGAAAGACGACGAGAAAGGAAGAAGGCAGCACTCTGTAAGAGAAAATGGCTGATGTTCAAAAGTCATTTTGAAGACCTTTAAGATCAGATCCAGATTTGATATTTGGAGGATAGATTAAGAAGAAGAAGATCTTCAGATTCTACCAAAGTGGATGCTGGTAGAGGCTAGGCGTTTGCGTGGCTACATCCAGAACCCCAGGCAAATATTAGGATCATCATAGGATAATAGGATTACCCATAACAAGATATAATTAAATTAGATTTAATTTAATTTAATTTAATTTAATTTATTAGATTGATAAAATCAGATCTAAAAATAGGATTACCCATAACAAGATATAATTTAATTTAATTTAATTTAATTTATTAGATTGATAAAATCAAATCTGAAGAGTCTCATATCTAATTTGGATCTAAAAAAAATAATTTTGAAATATTTCTCTTGATCAAATCAGATCTGAATGAACCTAATCCGAGAAATAGGATTTTTCTCTTCAATTAGTATCAGAGCCAGGTTCCCATAATTAATTAGATCTAATTTTAATATATTTTTAATCTGATAATTAGATGATTTTAGATGTCACATGAAATGTGATTGGATCTAAAATTAATAAAATTAAATAATCTAGATCTAAAATGTATGAGATGCATGACTAGACTAGGAATAGAATTATTCTATGTATAGTCTTGCATAATCATAATTTTAATTTGATTAGTTATGATTTTTAGATTTATTTATTTATAATTTTTTGATACTATAAATATTATAATTAAATCTAGAAAATAGAAAATAAAGTTATTTAATTTTACTCATATGAGATATGATGGATGCATGTTTAGACTAGTTGTAGAATAGATCTACAAAGTTATCTTGAATAAATTTAATTTGATATAACAAAAATAAAAGTTTTATTTTTTAGATAATTATGAGATAATTTAGATCTGAAAACAATCATGATATGATGCATGAGATGTATGCAAAACATATTTTTAAGTTAGATCAATTTTTATATATGATATATGATGTAGATCTAACTAGTTTTGTAGATTTATCATGTTTTTGATTATGGCGTTCCTCTTGGTCGTTCGGTCATGAGACCAAAGAAGAATTTATAGGCCCTCTCCTTCCATTTGATGGGGTATTCTTATGATGTGTAGGGGTGCTGCGCGTTCGTCCTTAATCAAAAATTAAGAACTTATTTTCTATAAAATTCTAGATCCTAAAATCCTAGAATTTTATTTACATATTTTGTTTATGAACCCTATACTTAATTAAGAATTAAGATTATGAAATATATTAGATCGAAAATTAAGAATTTTAGATCTAAGACATATTCATAAAATTGGGTTCAAATTAGGTCTAGCGGTTGATCAAATCAAATTAAGAGTTGGTTAGATGGGATCAAGAGTGCTGAAATTGATCAGTCTAATAGAATTAAGTCTCGATCAAGGTCAAGTCACATGAGTGATCGATCAAGTTAAGACCTAATTAGGCTCAGTGGTTAGAGTCTGGATTATAGGTTAACCCGATTAGTTCTGACTCAATAATTTGGTATCTAAGGTAAGTTTGGCAGATACAACAGACTGATTTTTAATTGGAAGCTACTCGAGGTATGCTCATTATTGAATCTAACCTTATAGTTTTTTCTGCATCCAGTTGGATGCTTAACTCTAGTTCTAGTGCTCATTTGTGTACTTCTATGTAGAGTCTTGAGGATAGTAGGAGGCTGAGGGATGGTGAGATGATCCTACACATCAAAAATAGAGCAAGGGTTGCTGCTTTAGCCGTGGAAACCTATCCTCTTCGACTATCATTTGGCTTTGATTTAGTACTTAGGGATTGTTATTATGTGCCTGCCACAAGCAGGAATTTGATTTCTATTTCATGTTTAGCATAAGAAGGCTATGTAATTAGTTTTCTTAAGGACCATTGTAATATTCTTTATGAAAGAAATAAAATTGCAAGTGGTTTTCTTATTAACGATCTTTACCAATTACATATTGATGTATCTATCTTTAATATCGAGCAAAATGTGAATGCCGTAAAATGACCCAAGGATAGTCCAAATGATAGATATCTATGGCACCTAAGACTAGGTCATATAGCAGAAGATTGGGTTAACAAATTAAAAAAAATTAGGCTATTGAGTCTGTTGACTTTTGAGCCATATCCAATTTGTGAATCATGTTTTCATGGCAAAATGACTAAGCTTCCTTTTGTAGAACATGGGGAAAGGGCCATGGATCTACTTGCCCTAGTACATATGATGTGTGCGGCCCATTTGATGTGTCGACTAGAGGCAACTTTGATTACTTCATAATCTTTATCGATGATTTATCTTGGTATGGGTACATGTATCTTATGAGACACAAGTCTAAAGTCTTTGAAAAGTTCAAAAAATTCAGACATGAAGTCGAAAAGTAAACTGAAAAATCCATTAAGATTCTTCGATCAGATCGAGGAGGTGAATACCTTAGTCGGGAATTCCTGGACTATCTCAAGCAAAATGGCATAGTCTCTCAATGGACTCCACCTGGAATACCTTAACTCAATGGAATTTTAGAATGGAGAAATCGGATCCTATTAGATATGGTCTGATCCATGATGAGCTTCACAGACCTTCCTGATTTTCTTTGGAGGCATAGTCTATTAACTGTAATATATTTACTGAATAGGGTTTTCTCTAAAACCATTCCTACCACACCGTATGAGATATGGTATGGTAAGAAATCAAGTCTGAGTCATCTCAGAATTTGAGATTGTTTGGCTCATGTCAAAAGACAACAAGCGGACAAGTTAGACTAGGTCCTTTAGAGCTCGATTTATAGAATATCCTAAAAAGTCATTAGCATATTATGTCTACGTTTCAGAAGATCATAATGTGATTATGAGTCAACATGCCATCTTTCTTAAAAAATAGTTTATTCAAGATAGCAGCATTGAAAAGTAGATCAAGCTCAAGGAGAAAGTCTCACAAGAGCAATGAGCTAAGGACTAAATGGAACCAAATCAGGTTGAGCCGATACAATCACTACCTCCCCCACCTCGTAGATCAGAAAAGATTTTCCATCCCCCTGAGAGGTACTTAGGTACTATTTCAGAGAAAATAGAGAAAATGTTCCTCATAGGTAATAGAGTTCATAGTGATGATCTCAAAACCTATGATGAGGCGATATCAGATATCGACTCCAAAAAATGGTTAGAGGCAACGAAGTGAGAAATTGACTCAATGCGCTCAAACTAAGTCTGGACCTTGGTAGATTCCCTAGAAGGTATAGTACCTATTAGGTGTAAATGGATCTATAAGGAAAAGATTGGTGCAAATAAAAATGTAGAGACATTCAAAGCTAGATTAGTGGCAAAAGATTATAGTCAACACGAAGGCATTGACTATCATAATACCTTTTCGCCAGTAGCTATGCTAAAATCCATCCGCACATAGCTTGCTGTTGTAGCCTATTTCAATTGTGAAATATGGCAAATGGATGTGAAAATGACATTCATAAATGGATACCTTGAGAAAGATATCTATATGGAACAGCCGCTAGGTTTCACATCCAGTGATGCTGATCATAAGTATGCAAGCTGCAAAGGTCCATATATGGACTTAAGCAAGCATCTTGGAGCTGGAATACTCGTTTTAATGATGTGATCAAATTATTTGGTTTCATCAAAAATGAGGAGAAATCATGTATTTTCAAAAAGGTCAGTGGGAGCACTATTATCTTCCTCGTACTGTATGTAGATGATATTCTTCTTATTGGGAATGATATTCCCACGTTGACCACAGTCAAAATGTGGTTATCTAAAAAATTCTCCATGAAAGACCTAGGAGAAGCATCCTTCATTCTAGGAATCATAGTCTATAGAGATAGACCAACTAGGATGTTAGGTCTTTCACAGAAGATGTACATAGAGAAAGTGCTAAAGAGGTTTAGCATGGAAAACTCCAAGAGGGGATTAGTACCCTTCAAACATGGCATTCATCACTCTAAGAAAATATGTCATAACACACCAGTAGAGATTGAATGCATGAGCAAGATCCCCTATGCTTCTGCAATAGGAAGCCTCATGTATGCCATGTTATATACATGACCTGATATAGCTAATGCTGTGAGTGTCACGAGCAGATATCAATCAAATCTAGATGAAGAACACTAGACTTTTGTGAAATGTATCCTTAAGTACTTGAGAAGAACTAAGGATATGTTGTTGGTTTTTGATAATGGAGAACTCCAAGTTCAGAGATATACAGACTCAAGTTTTATGTTTGATATAGATGATCGAAAGTTGACATCTAAAAGTCTATTTATATGTAATAGTGGTGTTGCCAATTGAAAAAGATTCAAGCAGATAGTTATAGCAGATTCCACCATGGAAGTAGAATACATCGCTACATCAGAAGCTGCGAAGGAGGCATTCTGGTACAAAAAATTTATCGCAGAGATTGGAGTAATGCCATCGGATGCCATTTCTTTGTACTGCAACAACAATGGTGCTATAGTCCTTACTAAGAAGTTGAGGTCTCACCAAAAATCCAAGCACATCGAGCGACGATATCACCTCATCCATGATTACCTCGAGAAAGGTTATGTCGAGGTCAAGAGAGTCGACTCTACATACAATATGGCAGATGCACTCACAAAGCCATTGGACCAGTAGAAGATTGGAACCCACCTTGAGAAGATGGAACTTAGATTTGTAGCCAAATTAGCTTTAGGTCAAGTGAAAGTTTGTCAGATATGTGTGCCCTAGAAGCCAAAATTGGCTGATACTTGTAATACACATCTAAGGATAAAATTATAATTTTGACTATAAATAATAAAATAAATTATTTTCTATCATAATATGTATTTCAAAGTATTTGTGATACATCCCTTGAGTTAATGGTAATGATAGTTCATATTTTCAAGAGTTAAAAATTCAAGACATAAATTTTTATTATTAACTCATAAAATGCTTCCGACTGTAGGATCATCATGAGGATGGTGATTGATGAGGATGGTGATTGATCTAGAAGGTTGGTGTACGATCGCTTAATTAGAGTAGATGAGCCTTGAGTCTATGGTGTAGAGACACCGAAGCGAGAGTACAGGTACTCATTAGAGAACGAGGGCACCGAGCGTGACCATCTCGAGCAGTCATAAGGAAGTCTACCTTCTCATCGATGACTAGCTCGAAGCTGCAGTGGTACGTCTAGTTTTTTGATCTGAGGTGCATCGGTAGTTCACCTTGAGGGTGTTATAATTTGACTACATCATGACTCGGTCTCCTAGCCATTCGAAACCCTGAGGTGTATGTTGGCTATAGCATGTTCATTGTAGGAATTAGATCGCATCAAGAGGGAATCTATCTACCTTGGTAGATGAGGAGCAACCCTATGATGATCATGAGAATCAAGTCCATAAGCCCATGGCCATGGTAGAGTGAAATAATAGAAAGAGTTTCTATTTAGGTTTTTCACATCGGACTTGAATCGAATGATTAAATCATATGATAGAAATTAGGGTTTGACGAGTTCACCTTAACCCTAATCTGATCGGGGCTCAAGATAGAAGAACTTAATCACACATAGTAGCTGCACCAAGAGGTTCATTTTCAGTTTTGATGGGTTGCCACCATATACTGCTAGGTGTCACTGGTGGATTTTGGGAAGCAATTAGAATGATTTGGATGATCGATCATTCTAAGTTGTCTGAATCAAAAAAATTCTAATCCATCAGAAGGTGTTTCGATGATGTCGATGATAGAGATCATGATATATCTCATTATCATATGGAACTGAACCTAACTAGATCACACAAATAAGGGTTTGGATCTGGATATCATCAATTGGACTAATCCAGTCAATTGATTTGAATAAGATTCAATTAGTTTCAAGAAAATCATGCTAGTATATGATTGAGCCTAATGTTCTTCTTCAACAATCATTAAAGCTTGTCTCCACTAAGCCAAATATATTTGAGCTCACTTAGGAACCTTTACTTGGTCTGACTGAAGCTTGTCCAGCTTAGAAAAGGGTTATTTTAATTTATGAGATAAATTTGAGACAACACCTGCCCTTTTTCGTCACCTGCTAAATCTTGTCCTTTGACTTTGGTCAAACATTGACCTTTGACACTTAGACATCTACCCATGTGTCATGCACCCATAAGAGAGAACATGGGGGTTGTCCCTGTTAGATATGTGTTCCCTAGAAGCCAAAATTGGCTAACACTTGTAATACACTTCTAAGGGCAAAATTATAATTTTGACTATAAGTAATAAAATGGGTTATTATCTATCACATAAGTGTATTTAGTGTCTGTGATACATCCATTAAGTTAATGGTAATAATAATTCATATTTTCAAGAGTTGAAAATTTAAGACATGAATTTTCATTTATTAACTCATGAAATGCTCCTGACCGTAGGATCATCATGAGGATGGTGATTGATCCGGAAAGGTTGGTGTACAATCGCTTCTTTTAGTAGATGAAGTCTTGAGTCTACGGTGTGGAGACACTGGAGCGAGAGTACAAGTACTCGTTAGAGAACGAGGGCACTGAGCGTGACCACCTCAAGTAGTCATAAGAAAGTCTATCTTCTTGTCAATGACTGACTCGATGCTGCAGTAGTGTGTCTGGTTCTTTGACCTGAGATGCATCGGCAGTTCACCTTGAGGTGTTATAGTTTGACTACACCATTACTCGATCTCCTAGCCATATGGAACCCTGAGGTGTATGTTGGCTATAGCATGTTCATTGTAGGAACTGGATTGCATCAAGATGGAATCTATCTACCTCGGTGGTAGAGGAGCAGCCCTATGATGATCATGAGAATCAAGTCCAGAAGCCCATGGCCATCAAAGAGTGAAATAATAGAAAGAGTTTCTATTTAGATTTTCACATCGAACTTGAATCGGATGATTACATCATATGATAGAAATTAGGGTTTGACGAGTTCACCATAACCCTAATCTGATCGGGGCTCAAGATAGAAAAACTTAATCACACAAGTAGCTACACCAAGAGGTTCATTTTCAATTTTGATGGATTGCCACCATATGCTGCTAGGTGTCACTGGTGGATTTTGGGAGCAATTATAATGATTTAGATGATCGATCATTCTAAGTTGTTTGAATCAGAAGAGTTTTGATCCATCGAAAGGAGTTTCGATGATGTCGATGATGGAGATCATGACATATCCCATTACCATATAGAATTGAACCTAACTGGGTTACACAAACAAGAGTTTGGATCTAGATATCATCAATTGGACTTACCCAGTTCAATTGATTTGAATAAGATTCAATTAGATTCAAGGAAATCGTGCTAGCACATGATTGAGCCTAACGTTCTCCTTTTTCTATCATAAAAGTTATCTCGACTGAGCCAAATAAGTTTGTGCTCACTCAGGTATCTTTACCTGGTCTGGCTGGAGCTTGTCCAAGTCAGAAAAGAATTATCTTAATTTATGAGATAAATTTGAGACAACACCTACCATTTTTCGTCACATGCTAATTCTTGTACTTTGACTTGGTCAAACATTGACCTTTGATCCTTGGACATCTGTCCATGTATCATGCACTTATTGAAGAGCAGATAGGAGCTCGTCTCCTCTCTAGAAATTGGAAAGAAGGGGGTGCACACCTAGGATGGCGTGCGCCCATGGATAGGGATGCTGGAGTCCCATACGAATGGGACTTCAGGTTGCTTCTTGGTTTCCACTTAGGTGGCCCTTGGGTATCTACTTTGACCAGTCTTAGGCGCCATCTAAGAATCTATGGATCACTCATCTGATTGGATCAGGTGATGTTATGCCACTAATCAGATTTAGATCTGATTGCACAAAGCAACGTGATTGGCCGGGGTGATGCAGCACTGCATGGCGCAGCAGAGTCTATAAAAAGACCCTGTCTGCGCCCATTTTTGAGAACTCCTCTTCCAAGCAATGCCCCAAGGCTGCCCCTCTCCCTTGTCCATGCCACCATCTGGTCCTCTCCCTCCTCTCCATGCCCAAGGAAGTTGGGCCTTCAGATTAGTGCGAGTCAGACAAGGAAAGGCTGATGAAAAAGGAAGAAGGTAGCACTGCTGCAGAGACGATGGGTGATCTTCAGAAGAAGTTTTGAAGATTCTCCAAATCAGATCTAGATCTAATTTTTGAAGAAAAGAAAGAAAAGAGATCTCTTCTAGGATACCGGTGGATACCTAGGCGGCTGCATGCAGTCCAAAACCCGGCTTTGCGATCACAACGAGTAATCAGATACCCAGAATCAAGATAAAAAATAATTTAGAAATAATTTAGTTTTTTTTTAATTATCAAATCATAAAATTAAATGTTGTTGATCTGATAAGAGGGTGATTTTTAAAATATGCCTCTCGATCCAATCAGATTTGAACGAACCTGACGAAAAAAATCTTTTTCCTTCAACTGTATCAGAGCTAGGTCTTATAATTTTTTTTTGGATTTAATTTTAATTTTTAAATAAAATTTTAGATCTGAAATGTGATTAGATCAAAATAAAAATGAGAAAAATTAAAGAATAATTAGCATTCTAATACTTTTTTGGAGATACATTTATAGAACTAGGTATTTAGAATTATTCGGTGTAGACTAGTTCATATTTTTTTGATGGTCTATTGATTTTTAAATCATTTATTTTATTTTTTATTTATAAATGTTCATAATCATATCTGAAAATAAAAAAAAATTTAGATTAATTTTTTATATGAGATATATGCTTAGATTAAAATTAGTTTTTTGTAGATAGTTGTTTTTCTGATTTAAGGCATCCCTTGGCCGTCCGATCATAAGAACAAAGTAGGGCTTAAATACCTCTCCTTCATTTGATGGGGTGTTCTTATGATGTGTAGGGGTGCTCGCGTTCGTCCTTAATCAAAATTGAAAACTTACTTTCTACAAAACCCTAGATCCTGAAATCCTAGGATCTTATTTACATGTTTTGTTTAAGAACCCTAACTTAATAAGAATTAAGTTTATGAAATATCAATTAGATCTAAAATGAGAATTTAGATCTAAGACATTTCATAAATCTGGGTTCGGGCTTCTGTAGCTCAATTAGTCTAGCGTTGATCAAACCGAATCAAGAGTTGTTAGATGGATCAACAATGCTTAAATGCCAATCTAATAGGATAAGTCTAGGTCAGTGAGTGTGTTGATCGATCAAGCTAATCTAATTTAGGTGGGTTAGGTTGGATTGTAGGCTAACCTGATTGGTTCTGTCAATTTTTACGACCGGGTAGTTTTAATTAAGAGCTACTCGACTCAATGCATTCTTGTCGAGTAATGGCATATCCCTTCCACGGTCTCACTTACTGGGTCTAATGTTTTTGACTAGGTGCGTCAGTAATCCGAGCTAACCATGCCACCTAGCCATAATGTTATGACTTGTCATTCTAGTTTAATAGATCTAAACAAATCTTCCTAAGAAAAGACTAAGTCAAAGGCTTCCATTGTAATGTGCGGGCCCCCTGATTGTTCTCGCACTGTTACAGTGGCTTGTTGCAGGAAAGATGCATATGGGGCTGGAGATGAATTGGGCTTAATATTTTGGATACGATGAGAGACTCAATTAGGAATCCAATCTGTGCAAATGGTGGGTCTGACATAACTAAGGAGTGGATCAATATTTCGGACATGGTGAGATTCATGAATTAGAGATCAAGTTTGGGTGCACCATGATTAGAGAATCATTGAACAAGAGTTGTTCATCCATTGGCTAACCCATCACCAATAACTGTTAGGTGAGGTGATGAGTAAGTCGGTGGGACCGCACCACCCACTAGAAATCAGTAATCATGGAGATTTTTGTATCTCTACGAAGAGAGTGTAGGGATTCAAGAAAATAGTGGAAGCTAATTTATTTAAAAATAAAATTTTTAAATAAATTGGTTAAATCTTAATTACAATATCTAACTAGAAACTTTGACTCTCTATAGAAAAATATCTGCATCTAATCCACTAGCACGAATCTTGGACACCCATAGACTGGCCGGACCAAATTATAAGGATTGGCTTCGAAACTTCAAGATCATTTTGGGTTTCGAAAAGTTAACTCATGTATTGGACCAGGACCCTCCCACCTTATCAGCTTGTCCATCCACTGAACAGAGAGCGTCTCTGGATAAGTGGACTGATGAAGATAATAAGGCTAGATACTACATGTTGGGCTCGATGTCTGGTGAACTTTAGCGCCAACATGAAGATATCATAATAGCTCGCCAAATGTTGGCTCACCTATAGGAGATGTTTGGTGAACAGAGTCGCGCAGCCAAGTATCAAGTCACTAAACGACTGTTCAAGACTAAGATGCGTGATGGGAAGTCAGTCCAAGATCATTGTCTGATGATGATCAAGGACTTGGAAGAGCTTGAGAAGCTCGGAGTGAGGTTGGACTTGGATTTGTAGAATGACATAATTCTACAATCCTTGATTGATGCATTTGGGCAGTTCATCATAAACTATCGTATGCATAAACTTCAAAACTCCTTGGCCGAACTTATGAACATACTGGTTACCACTAAGCTTTCCATGAAAGGTTCTAAAGGCTTAGTACTTGCTATGAAATGGACATCTTCCAAGAGAAAGTCTTTTGAAAAGAAGAAAAAATCTATAAAAAAATAGAAGGTGGAAGGAGGAAAGAAGAAAAAGACAGAGCTGAAGAAGAAGGCCGCTGATAAAGGAAAGTGTTTCCATTGCAACAATGATGGCCACTAGAAGCACAACTGCCCTACTTACCTGGCCACCCAAAAGAAAAAGGAGGCAGGTCCTTCTAGAGGTATGCTCATTATTGAGTCTAATCTTACGATTTCTTCTGTATCCAGTTGGATGCTTGACTCTAGTACTAGTGCTTACTTGTGCACTTCTATGTAGGATCTTGAGGATAGTAGGAGGCTAAGGGATGGTGAGATGATCCTACATATCGAAAATGGAGCAAGGGTTGCTATCATGATCGTGGGAACATACCCTCTTCGACTACCATCTGATTTAGACTTATTATTAAAAGATTGTTATTATGTGCCTACAGCAAGTAAAAATTTGATTTCTATTTCTTGCCTTGCATTAGAAGGCTATGTAATTAGTTTTCTTAAGGACCATTGTAACATTCTTTATGAAAGAAATAAAATTGCAAATGGTTTCCTTATTAACGGTCTTTATCAGTTACATGTTGATGTATCTATTTTTAACTTCGAGCAAAATGTGAATGCCATAAAATCAAAACATCCTAGGGATAGTCCTAATGATAGGTATCTATGGCACCTAAGATTAGGTCATATAGCAGAAGATAGGATTAACAAATTGGAGAAAACTGGGCTATTGAGTCCATTGACTTCTGAGTCATATCCAATTTGTGAATCCTGTCTTCATGGCAAAATGACTAAAGCTCTCTTTTGTAGGACATGGGGAAAGGGCCATGGATCTTCTTGCCCTAGTACATACAGATGTGTGCGGCCCATTTGATGTGCCGGCTAGAGGCAACTTTGTCTACTTCATAACCTTTATCGATGATTTATCAAGGTATGGGTATGTGTATCTTATGAGACACAAGTCTGAAGCTTTTGAAAAGTTCAAAGAATTCAGACATGAAGTAGAAAAGCAAATTGGAAAAACCCATTAAGGTTCTTCGATCAGATCGAGGAGGTGAATACCTTAGTTGGAAATTCCTGGACTATCTCAAAGAAAATGGCATAGTCTCTCAATGGACTCCACCAGGAACACCTCAACTCAATGGGATTTTAGAATGGAGGAACCGGACCCTATTAGATATGGTCCGATCCATGATGAGCTTCACAGACCTCCCTGATTTTCTTTGGGGATACTATTTGTTAACTGCAATATACTTACTGAATAGGGTTCCTTCTAAAATCGTTCCTACCACACCGTATGAGATATGGCATGGTAAGAAACCAAGTCTGAGTCATCTCAGAATTTGGGGTTGTCCGGCTCATGTCAAAAGACAACAAGCGGACAAGTTAGACTTTAGGTCCTTTAGAGCTCGATTTCATAGGATATCCTAAAGAGTCATTAGGATATTATTTCTACATTCCAGAAGATCATAATGTGATTGTGAGTCGACATGCCATCTTTCTTGAAAAATAGTTTATTCAAGATAGCGGCATTGGAAAGCAGATCAAGCTCGATGAGAAAGTCTCACAAGAGCAACGAGCTAAGGACCAAATGGAACCAAATCAGGTTGAGCCAATCCATACACTACCTCCTCCACCTCGTAGATCGAAAAGGATTTTTCCATCCTCCTGAAAGGTACTTAGGTACTATTTCAGAGGATGTAGAGAAAATGTTCCTCATAGGTAATGGGGTTCATGGTGATGATCCCAAAACCTATAACGAGGCGATATCAGATATCGACTCTGAGAAATGGTTAGAGGCAATGAAGTCAGAAATTGACTCGATGCACTCAAACCAAGTCTGGACCTTGGTAGATCCACCAGAAGGTATAGTACCTATTGGGTGTAAATGGATCTTCAAGAGAAAGATTGGTGCAGATGGAAATGTGGAGACATTCAAAGGCTAGATTAGTGGCAAAAGGTTATAGTCAATGCGAAGGCATTGACTATCAGGATACCTTTTCGCCAGTAGCTATGCTAAAATCCATTCGCACATTGCTTGCTGTTGCAGCCTATTTCGATTATGAAATATGGCAAATGGACGTGAAAATGGCATTCTTAAATGGATATCTTGAGGAAGATATCTATATGGAACAGCCGCTAGGTTTCACATCCAGTGATGATGATCACAAGGTATGCAAGCTGCAAAGGTCCATATATGGACTTAAGCAAGCATCTCGGAGCTGGAATACTCATTTTAATGATGTGATCAAAATGTTTGGTTTCATCAAAAATGAGGAGCCATGTGTCTTCAAAAAGGTCAGTGGGAGCGCTGTTGTCTTCCTCGTATTGTACGTGGATGATATCCTCCTTATTGGAAATGATATTCCCATATTGACCATAGTTAAAATATGGTTATCTAAAGAATTCTCCATGAAAGACCTAGGAGAAGCATCCTTTATTCTAGGAATTAAGGTCTATAGAGATAGACCAAATAGGATGCTAGGACTTTCACAGAAGATGTACATAGAGGAAGTACTAAAGAGGTTTAGTATGGAAAACTCTAAGAGGGGTTTAGTACCCTTCAGGCATGGCATTCATCTTTCCAAGAAGATGTGCCCTAGCACACCTGAGGAAATAGAATGCATGAGCAAGATCCCTTATGCTTCAGCAATAGGGAGCCTCATGTATGCCATGTTATGTACACGACCTGATATAGCCCATGCTGTGAGTGTCACGAGCAGATATCAGTCGAATCCAGGATGAAGAACACTGGACTTCTGTGAAATGTATCCTTAAGTACTTGAGAAGAACTAAGGATATGTTACTGGTCTTTGGTAATGGAGAACTCCAAGTCCAGGGGTATACAGACTCGGACTTTATGTCCGATGTAGATGATCGAAAGTCGACATCTGGGAGTCTGTTTGTGTGCAATGGTGGAGCTGTCAGTTGGAAAAGTTCCAAACAGACAGTGATAGCAGATTCCACCATGGAAGCAGAATATATCACTGCGTCAGAAGCTGCAAAGAAAGCATTCTAGTACAAGAAGTTTGCCACAGAGATCAGAGTGATGCCATCAGATGCCATTCCTCTGTACTGTGACAACAATGGCGCCATAGCCCTTGCTAAGGAGCCGAGGTCTCACCAAAAATCCAAGCACATTGAGCGGCGATACCACCTCATC
>QRFJ01000662.1:41596-272429 GCA_006176705.1 Cocos nucifera
TTTCACAGAAGATGTACATAGAGGAAGTACTAAAGAGGTTTAGTATGGAAAACTCTAAGAGGGGTTTATACCCTTCAGGCATGGCATTCATCTTTCCAAGAAGATGTGCCCTAGCACACCTAAGGAAATAGAATGCATGAGCAAGATCCCTTATGCTTCAGTAATAGGGAGCCTCATGTATGCCATGTTATGTACACGACCTGATATAGCACATGTCGTGAGTGTCACGAGCAGATATCAGTCGAATCCAGATGAAGAACACTGGACTTCTGTGAAATGTATCCTTAAGTACTTAAGAAGAACTAAGAATATGTTACTGATCTTTGGTAATGGAGAACTCCAAGTCCAGAGGTATACAGACTCGGACTTTATGTCTGATGTAGATGATCGAAAGTCAACATCTGGGAGTCTGTTTGTGTGCAATAGTGGAGCTGTCAGTTGGAAAAGTTCCAAACAGACATTGATAGTAGTTTCCATCATGGAAGCAGAATATATCACTGCGTCAGAAGCTGCAAAGAAAGCATTCTAGTACAAGAAGTTTGCCACAGAGATCAGAGTGATACCATCAGATGCCATTCCTCTATACTGTGATAACAATGGCGCCATAGCCCTTGCTAAGGAGCCGAGGTCTCACCAAAAATCCAAGCACATTGAGCGGCGATACCACCTCATCCGCGATTACCTCGAGAAGGGTTACGTCGAAGGTCAAGAGAGTCGACTCCACAGATAATGTGGCAGACCCGCTTACAAAGTCATTGGGCCAGCAGAAGATCGAAGCCCACCTTGAGAAGATGGGACTTAGATTTGTAGCCAATTGGCTTTAGGTCAAGTGGGAGTTTGTTAGATATGTGTGCCCTAGAAGCCAGAATTGGCTGACACTTGTAATACACTTCTAAGGGCAAAATTATAATTTTGACTATAAATAATAAAATAGATTATTTTCTATCACATAAGTGTATTTAGTGTCTGTGATACATCCTTTGAGTTAATGGTAATGATAATTCATATTTTCAAGAGTTGAAAATTTAAGACATGAATTTTCATTTATTAACTCATAAAATGCTCCTGACCGTAGGATCATCATGAGGATGGTGATTGATCCAGAAGGTTAGTGTACAATCGCTTCTTTATAGTAGATGAGTCTTGAAGTCTATGGTGTAGAGACATCAGGAGCGAGAGTATAGGTACTCGTTAGAGAATGAGGGCACTGAGCGTGACCACCTCGAGTAGTCATAAGGAAGTCTACCTTCTCATCGATGACTGACTCGATGCTGCAGTGGTGTGTCTGGTTCTTTGACCTGAGGTGCATCGATAGTTCACCTTGAGGGTGTTATAGTTTGACTACACCATGACTCGGTCTCCTAGCCATTCGGAATCCTGAGGTGTATGTTGGCTATAGCATGTTCATTGTAGGAATTGGATTGCACCAAGATGGAATCTATCTACCTCGGTGGATGAGGAGCAGCCCTATGATGATCATGAGAATCAAGTCCATAAGCCCATGGCCATGGTAGAGAGTGTGAAATAATAGAAAGAGTTTCTATTAAGGTTTTCACATCGAACTTGAATCGAATGATTAAATCATATGATAGAAATTAGGGTTTGACGAGTTCACCTTAACCCTAATCTGATCGGGGCTCAAGATAGAAGAACTTAATCACACAAGTAGCTGCATCAAGAGGTTCATTTTCAGTTTTGATGGGTTGCCACCATATGCTGCTAGGTGTCACTGGTGGATTTTGGGAGCAATTAGAATGATTTAGATGATCGATCATTCTAAGTTGTCTGAATCAGAAGAGTTCTGATCCATCGAAAGGAGTTTCGATGATGTCGATGATGGAGATCATGACATATCCCATTACCATACAGAACTGAACCTAACTGGATCACACAAATAAGGGTTTGGATCTAGATATCATCAATTGGACTAACCCAGTTCAATTGATTTGAATATGATTCAATTAGGTTCAAGGAAATCGTGCTAGAACACCATTGAGCCTAACGTTCTCCTTTTTCTATCATAAAAGTTATCTCGACTGAGTCAAATAAGTTTGTGCTCACTCAGGTACCTTTATCTGATCTGGCTGGAGCTTGTCCAAGTCAGAAAAGGATTGTCTTAATTTATGAGATAAATTTGAGACAATACCTACCATTTTTTATCACCTGCCAATTCTTGTACTTTGACTTGGTCAAACATTGACCTTTGACCCTTAGACATCTGCCCATGTGTCATGCACTTATTGTAGAGCAGATAGGAGTTTGTCCTCTCTCTAGAAATTAGAAAAAAGGGGGTGCACGCCTAGGATGGTGTGTACCCATGGATCGGGATGCTGGAGTCCCATACGGATGGGACTCGAGGTTGCTTCTTGGTTTCTACTTAGGTGGCCCTTGGGTATCTACTTTGACCAATCTTAGGCACCATCTAAGAATGAATCTATGGGTCTCTCATCTGATTGGATCAGGTGATGTCATCCCACCAATCAGATTTAGATCTAATTTCATGAGGCAATGTGATTGGCCGGGGTGATGCAGCACTACGTGGTGCAGTAAAGTCTATAAAAAGACCCTATCCGTGCCCACTTTTGAGAACTCCTCTTCCAAGCTACGCCTCAAGGCTGCCCCTCTTCCTTCTCCATGCCACCATCTGGCCCTCTCCCTCCTCTCCATGCCCAAGGAAGTTGGGCATTCAGATTAGTGCAAGTCAGACAAGGAAAGGCTGACGAAAAAGGAAGAAGGTGGCACTGCTGCAGAGACAACGGGTGATCTTCAAAAGAAGTTTTGTAGATTCTCCAAATCAGATCTAGATCTAATTTTTGGAGAAAAGAAAGAGAAGAACAAGATCTCTAGATCCAGCCTGAGTGGATACCGATAGAGATCAGGCGCTTGCGTGGCTAGATCCAAAACCTCAGGACTTCGGCAGAATCATCAACGGGTAATCAGATTATCCAGAATCAAGATAAAATTAATTTAGTTTTATTTTTTTAATTATCAGATCATAAGTCAGATCTAAAATGTGTCAGATCTGATCTGGATCTAAGAGATGATTTTTGAAATATGCCTCTGGATCCAATCAGATCTGAACGAATCTGATCCCAAAAAATTAGGATTTTTCTTTAGTCCCTCTACTGAAAAGCAGAAAGGGAGGGGGTGCATGCCTAGGGAGGCATGCACCCCATGAGGATCATGCTTGAAGTCTCATACAGATAGGACTCCAATTGCTTCATGCTTTCTACTTGGGTGGCACCAAAGAGTCTTCTTTGATTAGTCTTGGCACTACCTAAGGAGGTTTGTGAGGGACTCTAATCTGATTGGATTAGATGATGTCATTCCACCAATCAGATTTAGATCTAATTGCACAAAGAGCCATGATTGATCGGGATGATGTGGCACTGCATGGCACAGCAGGGTCTATATAATTTCTGTCTGTGCCTAGGATTGTAAGGTTCAACCCTTTGCCTATGCCATAAAGATTCTGTCCCTCCCTCTCCATGCCACCTTCAGGTCCTCTCTCTTCTATTCACGTCCAAGAGTTTTTGGGCGCAAGTTTGGTATGATCCAAGCAAAAGAAAGGTGACAAGAAAGAAAGAAGGCAGCACTGCTACAAGAGACAATGACTAATCTTCAAAAGCTATTTTGAAGACCTTCAAGATCAGATCCTGATCTAATTTATGGAGGATAGATTGAGAAGGAGAAGATCACCAGATTATATCCGAGTGGATATCGATAGATGCCAGATGCTTGCATGGCTACATCCAGAACCTCAGGCAAACATCAGGATCATCATAGAGTAATAGGGTTACCCATAACAAGATATAATTAAATTAGATTTAATTTAATTTTATTTAATTTATTTTATTAGATGGATAAAATTAGATTTGAAGAGTCTTAGATCTAATTTGGATCTAAGAAAAAATTTTTTGAAATATTCCTCTTGATCAAATCAGATCTGAACGAACCTGATCCAAGAAATAAGAGTTTTTTCTTCATTGGTTGCTTTCTCCCTTATAAAGTAATTATGTAGCAATGTCATGTCAGGTCCTAATCTCCTATGATCTCTCTAACTCCATGTCCCATCGAGAACTTCATCTTTAAATAATAGGTTGATACTACAACCCAAAGTGCATTCAACCTAGGTCGGCTAAGGATTGCATTGTAGGTAGAGGAAGCCTTCACCATAGAAAAATCAATTTGGGCTTTGGATTGCCTTGGGTACCCACCTACCACAAGTGATAAGGTAATTATTTCTTCGACTGGTATAACATCACAAGTAAATCCAACCAATGGATAGTTCATAGGTCCCAAGCAATTATCGAGTATAGACATTTTGGAGAAAGCATTGTTGAGAAAAAGGGCCTCGAATTCTCTCATATTAAGCCCACAGCAAGATCCAAAATGACGAACGGAGTCAAAGAAGCCAAAGAATACCCAAATCAGAGTGCAGATGATGAAGATACACGCGAAGAAGCTAGAAGGATGATTAGGCTATCGAGTGGGGCCCACTTATCGATGGCTGTGCGGGCCAAGCCTGGCCAGCTGACCGCTAGGCCATGCGCGTAGGTGCTAGTAGAGCGCTACAGTGCCAGTGGACATTGGGCCATGCACTAGGCCGCATCAGGCCCAGCGCAGGCGCCGTACCATGCACAGCGCGCGCGCAGGTGTTGCCCGAGCCTAGGCTGGTGCGCGTGCAGGCGTGGCCTAGGCCTAGGTAGCCTTATGATAGGGGCAGCATGTTTGGATTTTTTTGCAGTCCATGCTCAGTCCATGCACACAATAAGCATGGACTAGGCTCTTTCGCAAACTTTTTACTATGGGTTTGCGCGATCCAGCAGCCATGAAGGGTTGCGGTTGCGATCTGATGGCTAGGGGTGTTGTTTTGACATTGAATCGGATTGCATTCTGATCTAAACATGAGCAGAGGCCTTTAAAAGGCCTGGAGCAATCCCAAGACTTGAAAAAGTGTGGTGGCTATGGCTTAGACGGGACCTAAGATGTAATTAAGAGCAAAAGAATGTGCCAGCAGATAGCATAATGCATGCAAATCTATCGCTATGGCAAGTGCACCAGTTGATCAAGTAATAAAGTGAGTGAGTAGAGTATCATCCCTAGAGGATTGAAAAATAAGTACTAAAAAATTTTTTCCTAGACTTTATTTAGAGAATCAGTTTATAAGAATTAAAGAAAATAAGAATAAATAAAAAAATAATTAATAAATTATAAGAAGATAGAGGATATAATTATTAGGATTTAAATTCAAGAGCAAAGGTTACTAAGGCAATTGGTTCACCAACTCAATCAATACAATATTCAGGTATTTATTAGGTTTATTTTGTTTTATGTGATGGTGGAGTCTCCTAAGTTATTCACTACCCTTTGGTCCAGGCATAGCAAAACTATCAATATTTATTAACTATCCTTTGATCTAGGTATAATTTAAATAAATATCGATGCATTAAGTTTTGTGAAACCCTCTAATTAAAATATGCTGCGTCTAAAGCATACTAAAATTCCAACATGTATATGAAACTTAAATTGATTCAAAATGCAAGGTATATAAATTAAGAAGCATCGACATAAACGTACTTGGTCCATATCATCTATATTTATCAGATCAATTAGAAGATGGCTAGTAATCTAAAAGCATTAAGCATAGATTTATATATTCCTCATGAATAAAATATAAAATTAAAAGTAAATTATACTGAATATTGCATCAAAAGAGTGGCTACACCTTAGCCTTAGTAAAATAAATTTAGTTCATGGCAAAAGGATCAAAAACAGCAAATAAAATAAAAAGCATGAAAAAATTCAAATAAAAATATATTTGTTGCTGAAATTGATCATCCATTGCTCTTGGTATAGAGAACTTGATGAAGGAGAAGAGAGCTGCTTGCTTGATCTTAAAGAAACAAAAGGAAAAAGTAAAGAAAAAAGAGAGAAATTAAAAAAACTCTCTCTGGACCTCTCCCTATTCCTCCCTCTCTATTCTCTATTTTTCTATCTCCCTTTCCTTTTGATTGGTAGTAGCAGGCCTTTAAATAGAGCAGGGCCTTTAATAAAGAGTTTTAGGAAGAAATCCTATTGAAACTAGGTTTTAAACTCCTAAAATCAATCAAAGAGAAGTCTGGGTCATGCCTGGCCTTCAGATTAGCATCTAACGGCCCTAAAATCACTCAAAAACCCTATTTAATCTCCTAAATCAAATTGGAATAAGCCATGACCATTGAATCCTCTTAATGATTGAATCTGGGCCACACGATCACATAGAAGATGGCTTCTATAGCTTAGTTTAAATCAGGAATTGCCGCCAGCCATTGGATCTTGATCGGGAGCCACATCTACCATCTATCAACACCAAATTATCAACTGTCTGATCAAATCCCATCGCCAGCAGTCATTGGATCACGCCTTTAGGTTGTGTAGACCATGCGTGAGCCGAGTCTTGCATGGACCGCCAACTTCTTCCGCCAATCAGATCCAGTGCCTAAGTGTAAAATCCCCAGAATGCCCCTACCACATTACTATTCCAATCCACCATATGCCGTGAAAATTTTTGATGTCAGCAGGACGTCAGCGGGGCATTAGCGGTCAGTACGGTTAGGCATGCAGTTGGGCCGGGCGGTTGAGCTAGTTTTTCGAGCCATTTTGGTCTGGACCGGGTGGCTTTAAATAATTATTTTTTCTTTTAAAAATTGATTTTGAGGCCAATTGAACTCCGTTTTGCTTGAAATTTATTTTGTTTAAACCAAAAAATTAAGCTCTTCAATTAATGACCATCTTTTCTACATAGGATCAATAAAAGTATCAATTTTTTAAAATTAAAATTAATTATTTTATAATTTAATATTTTTATTAGTATATTTTTAACACTTATCACATCTCCCGACTTAGTCTTTGCTAGTCCCTTAGCAATGCTTTATTTAATACCATATTTTAATAAGATCCTTCATCATAAAAATAGAGCCAAAATTAAAGATCAAAAAGTTTAGAAAGCACCACTAACTCAGTATTAAGTTTCAGAAGCAAATTTTGTAGTCAGTACAATCAAAAACTTTCTTAGAGTACATCTAAAGATTTATAGCATTTGTGTTCATGAAGACTAACTGAGCATTTGAGTGTTAACTTAAAGAACAAAAGTATCTTCTCTTATCACCTATTTTGATTAATTTTCTATACATTCCCAAGTTACGCTCATGAATTAAGATAGCTTTCATACCACCTCTTTTTTTCTCTCTCTTTTTTTTTGTGCTGAGCATCCTGGCCTTTCCTCCATCGTTTGACATGAACCTCCATACTTGATCTAGGTGCAGAGATCCAGTTACTAAGCTTTGGACAATCCATATATACTCTATTTTTTGTATTTTTATTTATGGTAGGTAGCTCTTTTCTTAAATTTAAGTTTCTTTGATTGGAATGTATATTAATTATCAATTTTTAGTGATAATTAAATCCTCAGTTGGTCTTATAATCAACACCTACTTTGTCTTGTTAGTGTGCATGTACAATTAGAAGTGCTAATAGTCTTTAGATGACCTAAGTAGGCTGCTAAAAGTCTGACCAACTAGTCTACTTCTTTAACTCGCTATATTCATTAGCAAATACTTCTAACTTTTATTACTTTTTCTAATCTATCTTGCTTAAGATTTTCTTTCTTGACATATGGTTAAAAAAAATTTTCTATTTTTTTTCAAAAATTTTTTCTACCCACCAACTTATTCTACATTATCTTAATGGAGAAAGAAAAAATAAAGGATGCAATAAGGGACAGGAGAGAATACACCTGATTTAATGTACTATCGATCCAGACTGGTTCTTTGAAGCTTTGAAATTTGGCTTGAGCTCTCATTCATCTTTCTCTACAAAATTGAAAACAAGCCAAAGCAAATAAAAGAGCAACAAAAAATTATGAAAAATAAAAGAAAAGGATCAAAACTAAAAGAAAAAAAAATAATCTATCTAGTAGTTCTGATTTATAGTCTTCAGCTTGACTTCCTTGAGGCTCTAAACTAGATCAATCTGGTGCTATTTCAATAGGTATACTTTCATGTTTGGTCGAACCCTCTTTCAATTGGACACTGCTAGCTTTACTAATCTCAAACCTATTTTCTGCAAAATTCTTATATACTGATTTATCAATAACATCAATTCAAAAATAAGTTTGATTATCATCAGGATGTTTAGTATCTTTAAAAACATTAAAAGTCACTTGCTCATCTTGGACTCTAAGAATTAATTTTTCTTATTGAACATCTATTAAAGCTCCTCTAGTAGCTAAAAAGGGTCTCCCTAAGATAAGGGGTACATTAATATCTTCTTCCATATCAAGCATAATAAAATCAATATGGAAAATAAACTTGTTTGTCTTTACCAAGATATCCTCTACTATACCTTTTGGATATTTAATGGACCTATCGGCTAGTTGAAGAGTGATAGTGGTAGGCTTTGGTTCTCCTAGACCTAGCTTCCTAAAAATAGAGGAAGGCATGAGATTAATACTTGCTCCTAAATTACATAAAACTTTATCAAAACTACAATCATTAATAATATAAGGGATAGTAAAACTTCCTAGATTTTTTAGCTTCTATGGTAATTTATTTTCAAGTATTACTCAGCACTCTTCATTCAAATTTGTTCTCTCATGTTCCCTCAGCTTCTTCTTATTTGTTAGAATTTTTTTGAGAAACTTAGCATACCTAGGTATCTGAGTGATAGCATCTACAAAAAGAATATTAAAATATAAATTCTTTAAAATACTAAAAAAGTTAGAAAATTTCTTATCTGGATGTCGTATTTGTCTCTTTCGGAATGGTAGTGGTGGCTCATAGGGCTTCATGTTTGAATCGAAAAACTTTATACCTGGAGACCATCCCTCTACCGATTGTTTCGATGACTGACAAATTTTGGTTGGCTACTTTGTAGTTTTCTTTTTAGTCTCTTTGTCCTAATGTGACTCCTCAAGATCTTTACCACTTTTTAGGATGATGGCATTGACTTGATTCCTTGGATTGGTCTCTGTGTTACTAGGCAAGGATCCCTGTGATCTCCCAAAGATTATTTTTGCCATTTGTCCTACTTGCATCTTCATGTTTCGAATTGCTGCTGCTTGGTCTTGCCTGAGTTTGATTTCCAGATTTCTTATAGTCACTTCTTGCCTTTGCATGAATTTTGTCTCCATATTCTTCATAGCTGCTTCTTGGTCTTGTATAAATTTAATTAGCAGCTCCTCCATGTTGGGCTTCTTTTCAGGTACTTGAAATCCCGGAGGTGGTTGCTGTGCTGCATTTTGATTGCTCTATGAAAAATTTGGATGCTGCCTCCACCCTTGATTGTATGTGTTGGAGTAGGGATTATTTTGCTATGGCCTAAAAAAGTTTCCAAGATAGTCAGTTGCATCAAGGGTTTTAGCAAAGGGATTACCTGTCTGGCATTCATTTGTATTATGTCCTCCTCCACATAGCTCACAAGTGATGCTCTCTACATGAATAGCTGCTCTCTTTAAGTTGTTGAGTTCAGCCCGAAGAGTTGCAATCTCTGTAGTTAAAGTTGGGATGCTATCTACTCCATGTATAGCTGCTGGTCTTCTCAGCATCATGCGATCTGCTTGCCACTGATAGCTATTTGATGCCATTTCATCGATCAGATCAAAGGCTTCCTCATCCATTTTTTGATTAATGGTACCTCCTGCTGCTGCATCAATCATAGAACGATTAGTAGAAGATAAACCATTATAAAAAGTTTATACCTGAAGCCATATGGGTAATTGATGGTGTGAACATCTCCTCAGTAGTTTCTTGAAATACTCCCAAGACTCATATAGTGACTCTATCTCCATCTATACAAAAGAAGTAATATCATTACGCACTTTGAAGTCTTGAAAGGTGGAAAGTATTTGGCTAAGAATTTCTAGGCTAGGGCATCCCAAGTAGTGATAGAACTTGCAGGAAGAGAATGAAGCTAACTTTTAGCTTTATCCCATAAAAAAAAGAAAATAGCCCTAATCTAATAGTATCATCCAACACCCCATTAATTTTGAAGGTATCATAGAGTTCAAGAAAATTAGAAATATGGGGATTTGGGTCATCCTACACGTGTCCACTACATTGGATAGTTGATTGAATCATCTGAATCATCACCAATTTTATTTCAAAATTATTTTCTTGCATAGGTGGTCTCCTGATGCTTGAAGCTGCATTGACTATGGATGGTGTGATGTAATCATTTAATGGATGATATACTGCTCGAATAGCTTCTTATCATTCCTCTGCCACCATATCTAATCTCAGATTGATGTCGTTAGGATCTTCAGCTATCATGTTTCATTTTTGATTTATTTTTTTGATTGTTCTCTCAATTTTTGGATCAAAAGATAGTAAATCACTATGTCCAGTGCGTGTCATGCACCGAACACAAATCTAAAAATAAAATAGAAACAAAAATTAAAAATAAAATTCTAAAGTAAAGCAAAGATCAAAATTTTAATATTATTTTAGATATAATCTCCAACAATGATGCCAAAAACTTAATGCATGCAAATCTATCGCTATGGCAAGTGCACCAGTCAATCAAGTAATAAAGTGAGTGAGTAGAGTATCGTTCCTAAAGGATTGGAAAATAAGTACCGAAAAACTCTTTCTTAGACTTTATTTAGAGAATAGATTTATAAAATTAAAAAAAAAGAATAAATAAAAAATAATTAATAAATTATAAGGAGATAGAGGATATAATTATTAGAATTTAAATTCAAGAGCAAAGATTACTAAGGCAATTGATTTACCAACTCAATCAATACAATATTTAGGTATTTATTAGGTTTATTTTATTTCATGTGATGGTGGAGTCTCTTAGATTATTCACTATCCTTTGGTCCAGACATAGCAAAACTATCAATATTTATTAACTACCCTTTAGTCCAGGCATAATTTAAATAAATATCGATGTATTAAGTTTTGTGAAATCCTCTAATTAAAAAATGCTGCATCCAAAGCATACTAAAATTTTTGCATGCATATGAATCTTAAATTGATTCAAAATATAAGGTTTATAAATCAAGAAGCATCGACATAGACATACTTGATCCGTATCATCTATGTCCATCAGATCAATTAGAAGATGGCCAGTAATCTAAAAGTATTAAGCACAGATTTATATACTTCTCATGATTAAAATATAAAATTAAAAATAAATCATACTGAATATTACATCAAAAGAGTGGCTACACCTTAGCCTTAATAAAATAAATTTAATTCATGGCAAAATGATCAAAAATAGCAAATAAAATAAAAAGCATTAAAAAATTTAAATAAAAATATGTTTGTTGTTGAAATTGATTGTCTATTGCTCTTAGCGTGGAGAACTTGATGAAGGATAAGAGAGTTGCTTGCTTGATCTTGAAGAAACAAAAGAAAAAAATAAAGAAGAAAGAAAGAAATTAAAAAAAACTCTCTCTAAACCTCTCTTGTTCCTCCTTCTCTATTCTCTATTTTTCTATCTTCCTTTCCTTTTGATCGGCAGTAGCAGGCCTTTAAATAGAGTAGGGCCTTTAATGAAGAGTTTTAGGAAGAAATCCTATTGAAACTAGGTTTTAAACTCCTAAAATCAGTTGAAGAGAAGTCTAGGTCGTGCCTGGCCTTTAGATCAGCATCCAAAGGCCCTAAAATCACTCAAAAACCCTGTTTAATCTCCTAAATCAAATTAGAATAAGCCGTGACCATTGGATCTTCTTGATGATTGAATCTGGGCCACACAATCGTGCAGAAGATGGCTTCTGTAGCTTAGTTTAAATCAAGGATTGCTGCCAGCCATTGGATCTTGACCGAGAGCCACACCTACCATCCGTCAGCGCCAAATTATCAACTATTCGATCAAATCCCATTGCCAGTAGCCATTGGATCACGCCTTTGAGTTGTGTCGACCACGCACGAGCTAGGTCTTGCATGGACCATTGACTTCTTCAACCAATTAGATACAATGCCTAAGTATAAAATCCCTAGAATGCCCCTGTCATGTTATTGTTCCAGTCCACCGTTCGCCATAAAAATTTTTGATGTTAGTGGGGCATCAGCAGTCGGTAGGGTAAGGCATGCGGTTGGGCCAAGCCAGTTGAGCCAATTTTTCGAACTGATTTGGTCTGGACTGGCCGGCTTTAAATAATAATTTTTTTATTTCTTTCTTTTTCTTTAAAAATTGATTCTAGGGCTAATTGAACTCCATTTTACTTGAAATTTATTTTGTTTGAACCAAAAAATTAAGCTCTTCACATTGGTAGCCTTCTTTCCTACATAAAATCAATAAAAATATTAATTTTTTAAAATTTACATAAATTATTTTATAATTTAATACTTTTATTAGTATATTTTTAACACTTATCAGAGCAGGAGTGAGGCTTTGGGCAGATAGCTAGGCAGCAGACTATAGTCATTTTTGGGAGTCTCTAAGAGAGAGTTTGTTAAGGGTAGCTTCTTATTGAGAGAATTGTATATGTGAGTTAAGAGTAGATAATCTTCTCTTGTATCTCTTCTTTTTTCATAGTGAAATTTTGCATAACCCAGGGAGGCAAAACTTTGGGCTAAACCACGTACTTGATTATGTTCTTATTTTATTTTATTCTTTCTTTCAGCTGCAATATCCTGGTATGAGATCCTAATCAAGTGGTATCAGAGTGAGCTGATATTTCAATAAATTGGTATCAGAGCCAAATGGTATTGGAGTGCAGATTGCAGTAGTGGTGATAAAGATTGAAGAATATGAAGAAGATAACCACAATCAAGATGGAGATCAATAGGTTTGATGGAAAGGATAATTTCTTCATATGGCAAGCAGGGATAAAGGATGTCCTCATCCAACATGGGTTAATTGATGCTCTCTTGTACAACGAGATGCCAGCCACCATGAAGGTGAAGGATTGAAAATAGATCCAGATACAGATGGTGAGCACATCCGCTTGTACCTAGCGGATGATGTCATGATTCATGTACTTGGCGAGACTTCTCTAATGGCACTATGGTCAAAGTTTGAGGAGTTATACATGACAAAATCGCTCACCAATATGTTATTCATTTAGATGTAGTTCTACCAACTATGGATTAACGAAGGCCAGAGTGTGCAGAAGAATCTATCCAACTTTCAGAAGATCCTCACTGACCTTCTCAGTGTTGGCAAAAAAGTTGAGAAGACCAAGGTGTTGGTCTTGTTATTATCACTTCTACTCTCTTTCGAGTGTTTAGTGACTGCTCTTCTTGTAGAAAAGAGCACTATCAAGATGGAAAAGGTGACTTCTACACTACTCCAAATGAGGTTCTCAAGTGAGAGAGAACTGAGTCTCGAGTTCAGATGATAACTCGACACTAATGGTGACTGAAGATGATGGCAGTAGAAGATGAAGCAGTAGGAGATTACGAGATAGATGATCTAAGCCCAAGACGAGGGACCAGAGCAAGATCAGGTGCTACTGGTGCAATGAGTTAGGGCATCAAGTCAAGGATTGCCCACAACTCAAAGATCGAACATATGCTACTATGGCAATGGCCAGTAGCAATACAGAAGGCAATGATGATATCCTTCTGGTTATTGATGAGGTATCTACTTCTTTCTCCCAATAGATTATAGATTCTGCTTATTTTCATCATATATGTTGCAGAGAGAAGATGTTTGACTTTTCGAAGATCAGTGAGGGCACTGTATTTCTATCAAATGAATCGAGCTATGAGACCAAGGATAGCAGGATGGTCAGCATGAAACTTCATGATGGAATAGTGAAGAAGTTGGGCAAGGTCCGATACATATCCAGCTTTAAGAAGAATCTAATCTCATCGAGTAGATTGGATTCGATCGGCTTCAAATAAAAAGCTGATGGAGGAATTCTAAAGATCATACAAGGCAGTAAGGTGGTGTTAACAGGAAGAAAGTATGAAGGACATTACCTCATGGCAGGGAGTCCAATGCGAGGTGGAGCTCCAAGTGAAGATGGATCAGGCACGGGATGGGAGACTCAGGAAGACAACATGCGACGTCGTAAGGTGAAGTTTCTATTACCGTAGGAGGCTATCCCAAGCAAGTCTTAGGTCAGGAGGATCATAAAAATTGATGGAGATAGGATCGAGCGGCCTGACTTGACTCCCATATTTGCTTATCCATGATCAGCAGGCAATTATCCCAAGGCATGGGGGTGCTAGACGAACTCTCGGATAGGTGGAGACCGAATATCGAGTCAAGATGGAGATTGTTGAAAAAAATATCTTGAATTCTTCTACATTAAGTTCATAGCAAGGTTCAGGATGATGAACGAAGTCCAACGAGCCCAAAAACACCCAAATCAGAGTCTAGATGGCAAAGATACGTGAGAAAAAGCTAGAAGAAGGATTAGGCTGTCGAGTGGGGCCCACTGGCTTGTAGTTGTGTAGGGTGTTGAGCCATGCACTATAGTGCTAGTGGATGCTTGGGCATGCATTGAGGCATTAGTGGGCACTAGGCCACGTCAGGCCCAGTGCAGGCACATACCACACGTAGCATGTGCGTAGGCGCAGCCCGGGCCCAAGCGGGTGTGTGCGTAGGCACGGCCTGGGCCCAAGCATCCTCACAAAAGAGGTAGCACATCCAATTTTTTTCATGATCCATGCGCATAATAAGCATGGATCGGGCTCTTTCATGACGTATAGGACTTTTTAATATGGGTTTACGTGATTCAGCGGCCACGGAGGGCTGCGGTTGTAATCTGACAGCCAGGGGTGTTGTTTTGACATTGAATCAGACTGGATTTCAATCTAGAAATAGATAGAGGCCTTTGAAAGGCTTGGAGTAGTCCATGACTTGAAAAACTATGGTGGTTGTGGCTTAGATGGGACTTGAGACGTAATTGAGAGCAGAAGAAGGTGCCAGCAAAAGCAGGAGCAAGGCTTCAGGTAGACGCTAGGAAATAGACTGCGGTCATTTCATAGAGTCTCAAAAAGAGAGTTTATTAAGGATAGCTTCTTATTGAAAGGATTGTATACGTGAGTTGAAAGTGGATAATCTCCTCTTTTATCTCTTCCTTTTTCATTGTGAAATTTTGCATGCCCTATGAAGCTGAGCCTTTGGGCTGATCCACGTACTTGATTGTGTTCTTATTTTATTTTCTTCTTTCTTGCTATCATAATATCCTGGTACGAGATCCTAATCAAATGGTATCAGAGTGAGCTAATATCCCAACATGCATCATAAAATAAAATATCAACAGAGCTTCCATTATCAATCAAAATGTAGCGTACATCATAGTCAACAATATTCAAAATAACTACAACCGCATCATTGTACAAAAATTAAACTTCTTATGCATCTTCTCTAGTGAAAGCAATGAGTTCTTCAGTCCTTTGCTTCTTTATTGGCTCTATCGATCCTCCTGCCTCCCTCTATCGATGTCCCCCAGTGATGGTGTTGATGATCCTAAGTGGGGGCCGATCTTCTTATAGTTCATCCCTCCGAGGTGGCTCCAACTGCAATAGTGCTCTTGGCCGATCTTTCCTTCTTTTCGACTTACATCATAGCAAGCGGTCTAGTCGGCCTCATTTGATGAGGTCCTCAATCTCATCTTGGAGTTGGATACATTCTTCAGTATTATGACCGTGATCACGATGATAGAGGCAATACTTATTGGGGTTGCATTTGCTAGGATGAGTCTGCATTCTCTCCAACCTCGGCAGCTGCTTCTTTATCTCCATTAGCACTTGGATCTTTAGAGCATTCAGGGGGGAGTAGTTGTGAAATCTTCCAAGAGGAGAGTTCTGTCGTGCCCTCAGATCCAAGCTTCTTGTCCAACGAGCTCGAGATGGAGTTCGGGCTCGTCTATGCTCAGGAGGGATTCTAGAGCACAGTCGAGCTTCATTTGGCTTCTCTTCAAGTGTGGGCTTGCTTGGTTTTCCCACATGCCGTTCTTCCGTGGCTTCTTCATCTTTGAGTTTAAAATCTTCTTTAGCTCGGGCGTATCCCTCAGCCTGAACTAGAATATCGACAAAGTTTTGGAGGTATTTCTTCTTCAAGGAGAAGAGAAGATCATTCTTTTAAAGGTCATCCTTTAGTGCAGCCATGGTAACAGACTGATCCAAATTACGAACCTCAAGAGCGGTAGTGTTGAAGCAGTTGACGTAAGCTCGAATGGACTCCTCTTATTTCTACTTGATATGAATAAGAGAGTCCAAACCTCATCTTTGATGCCAATTGCTGATAAAATAAGCCACGAACTGATGGCTCATCTAATCAAAAGAGTAAATGGTACCCGATTTGAGGTTCAAATACTTGTTGCTTGCTGCTCCCTTCAGGATAGAAGGAAAGCTCGACACAGAATGGCATCCAGCATGCCATAGAGTGGCATCATTGTCTGAAAAGCATCGAGGTGGTCGATAGGATCCGAGATCCCATCATAACTCTCAAACTGGAGGAGCTTAAAGTTTGGTGGCATGGACTCCTGCATGATCTAGATGGTGAAGGGTGGATCGGTGTAGATGTTTTCGTTGCAAGCAGCGACTACATGGTAGAGCTCCTTAATCCATCGGTTCATCTCTTGGAGCTTCTGATCAAAAATACCATCTCAATCATGGATCTCAAAGAGTGGTTGCCTAAACAAAGGCAGAGATCTTCTAAGGATGGAATGATGATCGAAATAGGAGCTCTCTACTTCTCCTTTCCAAGGATCACTGGCTGACTTACCCAAGTGGATCTTTCAAGTGCCAAATCTCGATACTCTGGCGATGGTCTCTCTAGTTGAGCTGGTATCGAAGTTTGCTACATAGCCTGCACTACTTCAGTGAGGCCCCAAACTTGCTGCATAAGCAAGTTAAACTGCTCTAGATCCACTGAAGGGAAATCCTGATTTCCCTGACCAGGTTCGTTCAGATCTGATCAGATCAAGAGATATATTTCAAAATTTTTTCTCTTAGATCTGTATCAGATTAGGGATGCTTCAGATCTGATTCTTATTTATTTAATAAAAATTAAATGAAAAGGATAAATTAAATCACATTCAATTTACCTGAATAGGGTAATCCTATTACCCTGTTGATGATCCTGTTTGCAGCGGAAGGTTCTGGATCAAGCCACGCAAGCGCCTGGCCTCTACCGGTATCCACTCGGGCTGGATCTGGAGATCCTCTTCTTCTCTATCACGCCTCCAAAAATCAGATCTGGATCTGATCTGGAGGATCTTCAAAACTCCTTTTGAAGATCTGCAGTCGCTCTTCGCAGCAGCGCAGCCTTCTTGCTTTTGATCTCCTTTTCTTGATCTAAATCGCACCAATCCAAATCCAAAACACTTTTGGACGTGGAGAGCAAGGGGAGAAGAGAGTATGGCGTGGAGAAAGGGGAGAGAGGCAGCCTTGGGGCGTGGGAAGATTGCTTCTTGATTATTTCTTGATTATTATTTCACTTGGGCGCTGGGTCTCTTATATAGACTAAGCGTGATCCAAGTCATCTTCCTCCCAACCAATCACAACCCTTTGTGAAATCAGATCTAAATCTGATTGGTGGGATTAGAGTCCCCTGGATTCCTACTTGGAGAGTGCCTTGGACCAGTCAAACTGGATTCTTAGAAGAACTCTCATTGGAATCCTAAAGGGAGATGGAGTCCTTGTCCAACAAGGACTCCTAGGCGCCTCCTACTTGGGCTCACGCCACCCTTGGCGTGCGCCCTTCTCCTTGCCAGGTTCTGGCAGGGGGACAAGCCCCCACCAGCTCTCCAATAGGTGCATGACATGTGGTCAAAAGTCAAAGGGTGAATGGTCAACGTTTGACCAGTCAAAGGTAGACTTTTGACCAAAGTCAAAGAACAAGAAATGGCAGGTGACCAAAAATGGCAGGTAATGTCTTACAAATAAGACAACCTATTCTGACTTGGACAACCTCTAGTCAGACCATATGAAGGCCTTCTGTTTGAGCACAAACTCCTTTGGCTCAGACAGGACGACTTATTTATGATAGCAAAAGAAGAACGTTAGGTTCAATCGAGTGCTAGCACGATTTCCTTGAACCTAATTGAATCTCATTCAGATCAATTGAACTATATTAGTTCAATTGATGATCACCAGATTCAAACCCTTGTTTGTGTGACCCAGTTAGGTTCAGTTCTGTATGGTAATGGGATATGTCATGATCTCTATCATCGACATCATCGAAACTCCTTTCGATGGATCAGAACTCTTCTGATTCGAACAGCTAGAATGATCGATCATCTAAATCATTCTAATTGCTCCCAAAATCCACCAGTGACACCTAGCAGTATATGGTGGCAACCCATCAGAGCTGAATGCGAACCTCTTGGTGCAGCTACCTGTGTGTGATTCAGTTCTTCTATCTTGAGCCCCGATCAGATTAGGGTTAAGGTGAACTCGTCAAACCCTAGTCTCTGTCATATGATGTAATCATTCGATTCGAGTCCAATGTGAAAATCTAAATAGAAACTCTTTCTATTATTTCACTCTGCCATGGCCATGGGCTTCAGGACTTGATTCTCATGATCATCATAGGGCTACTCCTCTACCACCGAGGTAGATAGATCCCATCTTGATGCAATCCAGTTCCTACAATGAACATGTCACAGCCAACATACACCTCAGGGTTCCATATGGCTAGGAGACCGAGTAATGGTGTAGTCAAACTATAACACCCTCAAGGTGAACTGCCGATGCATCTCAGGTCAAAGAACCAGACACACTACTGCAGCATCGAGTCAGTCATTGACGAGAAGGTAGACTCCCTAATGACTACTCGAGGTGGTCACGCTCAGTGCCCTCGTTCTCTAACGAGTACCTGTACTCTCGCTCCGGTGTCTCCACACCGTAGACTCAAGACTCATCTACTAAAGAGAAGCGATCGTACACCAACCTTCCGGATCAATCACCATCCTCGTGATGATCCTATGGTCGGGAGCTGTTTATGAGTTAATAATGATTATTCATGTCTTAAATTTTCAACTCTTGAAAATATGAATTATCATTACCATTAACTCAAAGGATGTATCACAGACACTAAATACACATGTGTGATAGAAAATAACCCATTTATTAATTATAGTCAAAATTACAATTTTGCCCCTAGAAGTGTATTACAAGTGTCAGCCAATTCTGGCTTCTAGGGCACATATATCTAACAATCTCCCACTTGTCCTAAAGCCAATTGGCTACAAGTCTAAGTCCCATCTTCTCAAGGTGGGCTTCGATCTTCTGCTGGCCCAACGGCTTTGTAAGTGGGTCTGCCACATTATCTACGGAGTTGACTCTCTTGACCTCAACGTAACCTTTCTCAAGGTAATCGCGGATGAGATGGTATCACCGTTTGCTTGGAACTCTTCCAGCACAAACAGTCTGCCAGATGTCGACTTTCGATCATCTATATCGGACATGAAGTCCGAGTCTGTGTATCCCTGGACCAGGAGTTCTCCATTACCAAAGACCAACATCATATCCTTAGTTCTTCTCAAGTACTTAAGGATACATTTCACAGAAGTCCAGTGTTCTTCACCTGGATTTGACTGATATCTGCTTGTGACACTCACAGCATGGGCTATATCAGGTCGTGTACATAGCATGGCATACATGAGGCTCCCTATTGCAGAAGCATAAGGGATCTTGCTCATGCGTTCTATTTCCTCAGGTGTGCTGGGGCACATCTTCTTGGAAAGATGAATACCATGTCTGAAGGGTATTAATCCCCTCTTAGAGTTTTCCATACTAAACCTCTTTAGTACTTTCCTCTATGTACATCTTCTGTGAAAGTCCTAGCATCCTATTCGGTCTATCCCTATAGACCTTAATTCCTAGAATAAAGGATGCTTCATCCTAGGTCTTTCATGGAGAATTCCTTAGACAACCACATCTTGACTGATGTCAACATGGGAATATCATTCCCAATAAGGAGGATGTCATCCACGTACAATACGAGGAAGACAACAGCGCTCCCACTGACCCTTTTGAAAACACATGGTTCCTCTTCATTTTTGATGAAACCAAACTTTTTGATCACATCATTGAAACGAGTGTTCCAGCTCCGAGATGCTTGCTTAAGTCCATATATGGACCTTTGCAGCTTGCAAACCTTGTGATCAGTATCACTGGATGTGAAACCTAGCGGCTGTTCCATATAGATATCTTCCTCAAGATATCCATTTAGGAATGCCGTTTTCACGTCCATTTGCCATATTTCATAATCGAAATAGGCTGCAACAGCAAGCAATGTGCGGATGGATTTTAGCATAGCTACTGGGGAAAAGGTATCCTGATAGTCAATGCCTTCACGTTGACTATAACCTTTTGCCACTAGTCTAGCCTTGAATGTCTCCACATTCCCATCTGCACCAATCTTTCTCTTGAAGATCCATTTACATCCAATAGGTACTATACCTTCTGGTGGATCTACCAAGGTCCAGACTTGGTTTGAGTGCATCGAGTCGATCTCTGACTTCATTGCCTCAAGCCATTTCTCGGAGTCGATATCTGATATCGCCTCGTTGTAGGTTTTGGGATCATCACCATGAGCACCATTACCTATGAGGAACATTTCCTCTACATCCTCTGAAATAATACCTAAGTATCTTTCAGGGGGACGGGAAACTCTTTCCGATCTACGAGGTGGAGGAGGTAGTGTTCTTATTGGCTCAACCTGATTTGGTTCCTCTTGGTCCTTAGCTCTTTCCACTTGTGAGACTTTCTCATCAAGTTTAATCTGCTTTCCAATGCCACTATCTTGAATAAACTATTTTTCAAGAAAGATGGCATGTCGACTCACAATCACATTGTGGTCTTCTGGAATGTAGAAATAGTATCCTAATGACTCTTTAGGATATCCTATGAATCGAGCTCTAAAGGACCTAAACTCTAACTTGTCCGCTTGTTGTCTTTTGACATGAGCCGGACAACCCCAAATTCTGAGATGACTCAGACTTGGTTTCTTACCGTGCCATATCTCATACGGTGTGGTAGGAACGGTTTTAGAGGGAACCCTATTCAGTAGATAGATTGAAGTTAACAATGAGTGTCCCCAAAGGAAATCTGGGAGGTCTGTGAAGCTCATCATGGATCGAACCATATCCAATAGGGTCCGATTTCTCCGTTCTGAAACCCCGTTGAGTTGAGGTGTTCCTGGTGGAGTCCATTGAGAGACTATGCCATTTTCCTTAAGATAGTCTAGGAATTCCCGGCTAAGGTATTCACCTCCTCGATCTGATCGAAGAACCTTAATGGGTTTTCCAGTTTGCTTTTTCTACTTCATGTCTGAATTCTTTGAACTTTTCAAAAGCTTCAGACTTGTGTCTCATAAGATACACATACCCATACCTAGACAGATCATCGGTAAAGGTAATGAAGTAGATAAAATTGCCTCTAGCCGGCACATCAAATGGGCCGCACACATCAGTATGTACTAGGGCAAGGAGATCTGTGGCCCTCTCCCCATGTCCAACAAAAGGGAGTTTAGTCATTTTGCCTTGAAGACAAGATTCACAAGTTGGATATGACTCGAAAGTCAATGGACTCAATAGCCCATTTTTCTCCAATTTGTTGATCCTATCTTCTGCTATATGACCTAATCTCAGGTGCCATAGATATCTGTCGTTTGGACTATCCCTAGGTCGTTTGGCATTCACGTTTTGCTCGATAGTTAGAACAGGTACATCAATATGTAGCTGATAAAGACCATTAATAAGGAAACCATTTGCAATTTTATTTCTTTCATAAAGAATGTTACAATGGTCCTTAAAGAAGGTGATCACATAACCTTCTTATGCTAAGCATGAAACAGAAATCAAATTCCTGCTAGCTGCAGGCACATAATAACAGTCTTTTAAAACTAAGTCTAAACCAGATGGTAATCGCAAGAGGGTATGTTCCCACGGCTACTGCAGCAACTCTTGCTCCATTACCGACGCGTAGGATCATGTCTCCATCCCTCAGCCTCCTGCTATCCTCAAGACCCTGCATGGAAGTGCACAGATGAGCACTAGAACCAGAGTCAAGCACCCAACTGGATGCAGAAGAAACCGTAAGGTTAGACTCAATAACGAGCATACCTCCAGAAGGACCTTCCTTCTTGTTCTTTAGGGTGGCCAGGTAAGTAGGGCAGTTCCGCTTCCAATGGCCGTCGCTGTTGCAATGGAAACACTTTCCTTTGCCATCGGCCTTCTTCTTCGGTTCTGCCTTCTTCTTCTTTGATCCTTCCACCTTTTGCTTTTTCACAGACTTCTTTTTCTTTCCATAAGACTTTCTTTTGGAAGAAGTCCGTTCCATAGCAAGAACTGAGCCTTTAGAACCTTTCATAGAAAGCTCAGCGGTAACCAGCATATTCATTAACTTCGGCCAAGGAATTTTGAAGTTTATGCATGTGGTAATTCATGATGAATTGCCCATATGCATCAGTCAAGGATTGCAGAATAATATCATTCTGCAAGTCCAAGTCCAACTTCACACCGAGCTTCTCAAGCTCTTCCATGTCCTTGATCATTGTCAGACAGTGATCTTGGACTGACTGCCCATCACGCATCTTAGCCTTAAAAAGTCATTTCGTGACTTGATATTTGGCTGCGCGACTCTGTTCACCAAACATCTCCTGCAGGTGAGCCAACATTTGGCGAGCAGTCCCGATATCTTCATGTTGGCGCTGGAGCTCATCAGACATCGAGCCCAACATGTAATATCTGGCCTTATTATCTTCGTCAATCCATTTTTCCAGAGACGCTCTCTGTTCAGTGGATGGACGAGCTGGTAAGGTGGGAGGGTCCTGGTCCAAAACATGTGTTAACTTCTCGGAACCCAAAACAATTTTGTAGTTCCTGAGCCAATCTTTATAATTGGGTCCAGTCAGTCTATGTGTGTCCAGGATACGTGCCAGTGGGTTGGACGCAGACATTTTCCTGTAGAGAGTCAAAGATTCTAGTTAGATACTGTAATTTTGACTTGACCAATTTGTTTAGGGATTTTATTTTTAAACAAATTAGCTCCCACTATTTTCTCGGATCCCTACACTCCCTCTGTAGAGATGCGAAAATCTCCACGATTAATGATTTCTAGTGGGTGGTGCGGTCTCACCAACTGACTCATCACCTCACCTAACAGTTATTGGTGATGGGTTAGCCAATGAGTGAACAACTCTTGTTCAATGATTCTCTAATCATGGTGCACCCAAACTTGGTCTCTAATTCATGAATCTCACCGTATCCGGAATATTGATCCACTCCTTAGTTAAGTCAGACCCACCATTTGCATAGACTGGGTTCCTAATTGGGTCTCTCACCGTATCCAAAATATTGAGCCCAACTCATCCTCCAGCCCATAGCATCCAATGCCTAATAGACATGGTTGCATCTTCCCGGTGCAACTGAGCCACTGTATCCAGCCGAGAACAATCAACCCCGGGAAGGGCCCGCACATCTACAATGGTGGAAGACCTCAGACTTAATCTTTTCTTAGGGAGAATTGATTCAGGTCTCATTAAACTAGACTTGGCTTAGTCATAACAATTATGACTAACCTAGTGGCATGGGTTAGCTCGGATTATTGACCACCTCAGATCAGAACTGTGTCAACAGATATGGCCAGGTAAGTGAGACCGGTGGAAGGAATATGCCATTAACTCGCACAAGAACGCATTCAGGTCGAGTAGCTTCCAATTAAAAACCAGTCGGTCGTCTGTGCCAAACTTACCTTAGACACCAAATTGTTGAGTCAGAACCAATTGGGTTAGCCTACAATCCAGACTCTAACCTCTGAGCCTAATTAGGTCTTGCTTGATCGTGACTCGATCTTGACCCAGACTTAATCCTATTAGGCTGGTCAATTTAAGCATTGTTGATCCCATCTAACCAACTCTTGATTCGGTTTGATCAACCGCTTAGACCTAATTGAGCTACCCAAGCCCGAACCCAGTATTATGAATATGTCTTAGATCTGAAATTCTCAATTTTAGACCTAATTAATATTCCATAAACTTAATTCTTAATTAAGTAGGGTTCATAAACAAAATATGCACAATAAATCCTAGGGTTTCAGGATCTAGGGTTTTGCAGAAAGTAAGTTTTTGGGTTTCTGATTAAGGACGAACGCGCAGCACCCCTACACATCATAAGAACACCCCATCGAATGGGAAGAGAGGGCCTTTAAACCCTTCTTCGTTCTTATGACCGGACGGCCAAGAGGAACGCCTTAATCAGGAACATTCAATAAACATTCAATACTACAAAACAGTTATAGATCTATATCATATATCTCATATACAAATTTAGATCTAATCATGGCATATTTTGCATACATCTCATGTATCATAATCATGCATATTTTCAGATCTAAATTATCTCATAATAATCTAAAAAATTAGATTTAAATTGATCTAATCAAAATAAATTCTAATCTAGATAATTATGTAGAACTATTCTACAACTAGTCTAGACATGCATCTAATCATATCTCATATGATATTTAAAAATTAAATAATTTTTATTTGCTGTTTATCAGATGTTATTATAACACTTATAATATCAGAAAATAGTAAATAAGAAGATCTAAAATATGATTTAATCACATTAAATCAAAGACATGCAAAACTATTCTATAGAACTATTCTATTCTAGAACTAGTCATGCATATCTTCTAATGTTCTTAGATCCAAATCATTTAATTTTAATTTTTTCTGATTTCAGATCTGATCACATCTCATGTGACATCTGAAATCACTTATTTTTTAATTAAAATAAAATTAAAAATCAGATCTAAACTAATTTTTAGAACCATGGCTCTGATACCAGTTGAAGGGAAATCCTGATTTCCCGGTCCAGGTTCGTTCAGATCTGATCAGATCAAGAGATATATTTCAAAAATTTTTCTCTTGATCTCAATCAGATCTTGGATGTTTCAGATCTGATTCTTATTATTTTAATAAAAATTAAAATAAAAGGATAAATTAAATCAAATTTAATTTACCTGAATAGGGTAATCCTATTACCCTGTTGATGATCCTGTTTGCAGCGGAAGGTTCTGGATCTAGCCACGCAAGCGCCTGGCCTCTACCGGTATCCACTCGGGCTTGGATCTGGAGATCCTCTTCTTCTCTATCACACCTCCAAAAATCAGATCTGGATCTGATCTGGAGGATCTTCAAAACTCCTTTTGAAGATCTGCAGTCGTCCTTTTGCAGCAGCGCAGCCTTCTTGCTTTTGATCGCCTTTTCTTGATCTGAATCGCACCAACCAAATCCAAAACACTTTTGGACGTGGAGAGCAAGGGGAGAAGAGAGTATGGCATGGAGAAAGGAGGGAGAGAGGCAGCCTTGGGGCGTGGGAAGATTGCTCTTGATTATTTCTTGATTATTATTTCACTTGGGCGCTGGGTCTCTTATATTATAGACTAAGCGTGATCCAACTCCTCTTCCTCCCAACCAATCACAACCCTTTGTGAAATCAGATCTAAATCTGATTGGTGGGAATAGAGTCCCCTGGATTCCTCCTTAGAGAGTGCCTAAGACCAGTCAAACTGGATTCTTAGAAGAACTCTGATTGGAATCCTAAAGGGAGATGGAGTCCTTGTCCAACAAGGACTCCTAGGCGCCTCCTACTTGGGCTCACGCCACCCTTGGCGTGCGCCCTTCTCCTTGCCAGGTTCTGGCAGGGGGACAAGGCCCCCACCAGCTCTCCAATAGGTGCATGACATGTGGTCAAAAGTCAAAGGGTGAATGGTCAACGTTTGACCAGTCAAAGGTAGACTTTTGACCAAAGTCAAAGAACAAGAAATGGCAGGTGACCAAAAATGGCAGGTAATGTCTTACAAATAAGACAACCTATTCTGACTTGGACAACCTCCAGTCAGACCATATGAAGGCCTCTGATTGAGCACAAACTCCTTTGGCTCAGTCAGGACAACTTATTTATGATAGTAAAAGAAGAACGTTAGGTTCAATCGAGTGCTAGCACGATTTCCTTGAACCTAATTGAATCTCATTCAGATCAATTGAACTAGATCAGTTCAATTGATGATCACCAGATTCAAACCCTTGTTTGTGTGACCCAGTTAGGTTCAGTTCTGTATGGTAATGGGATATGTCATGATCTCTATCATCGACATCATCGAAACTCCTTTCGATGGATCAGAACTCTTCTGATTCGAACAGCTAGAATGATCGATCATCTAAATCATTCTAATTGCTCCCAAAATCCACCAGTGACACCTAGCAGTATATGGTGGCAACCCATCAGAGCTGAATGCGAACCTCTTGGTGCAGCTACCTTATGTGATTCAAGTTCTTCTATCTTGAGCCCCGATCAGATTAGGGTTAAGGTGAACTCGTCAAACCCTAGTCTCTGTCATATGATGTAATCATTCGATTCGAGTCCAATGTGAAAATCTAAATAGAAACTCTTTCTATTATTTCACTCTGCCATGGCCATGGGCTTTCAGGACTTGATTCTCATGATCATCATAGGGCTACTCCTCTACCACCGAGGTAGATAGATCCCATCTTGATGCAATCCAGTTCCTACAATGAACATGTCATAGCCAACATACACCTCAGGGTTCCATATGGCTAGGAGACCGAGTAATGGTGTAGTCAAACTATAACACCCTCAAGGTGAACTGCCGATGCATCTCAGGTCAAAGAACCAGACACACTACTGCAGCATCGAGTCAGTCATTGACGAGAAGGTAGACTCCCTAATGACTACTCGAGGTGGTCACGCTCAGTGCCCTCGTTCTCTAACGAGTACCTGTACTCTCGCTCCGGTGTCTCCACACCGTAGACTCAAGACTCATCTACTAAAGAGAAGCGATCGTACACCAACCTTCCAGATCAATCACCATCCTCGTGATGATCCTATGGTCGGGAGCTATTTATGAGTTAATAATGATTATTCATGTCTTAAATTTTCAACTCTTGAAAATATGAATTATCATTACCATTAACTCAAAGGATGTATCACAGACACTAAATACACATGTGTGATAGAAAATAACTCATTTATTAATTATAGTCAAAATTACAATTTTGCCCCTAGAAGTGTATTACAAGTGTCAGCCAATTTTGGCTTCTAGGGCACATATATCTAACATCCACCATGACTGCTGGAGGAGGAGGTTGAGGAGGTTAAGGTGCCAGTGATGGGGTTGGAGTAGGCGGATCTTCTGGTTCCTGGTTAGTTCTAGTAGTAGAGGTGGTGGATCATCGAGAGGAAACATTCTTAGGCAGCATTTCACTTAGAGCAAAAGAAAGATTAGAAAAAAAAGAGATAAAGAATTGGAGAAGAGAGAAAGAAGATGAACTCAACTAGGTACTTCTTTAAGAATAAGAGCTTAGAAGCCCTTCCTCCGGCACCAATCCTATTGGTGCAGAAAATGGTTGGATATTGGAGAACATTGGAGAAGGAGGAGATGAGGTTGTTGACGAGATCTATAAGATGAAGTCCTGATTGGAGTTGACTCCGGCAGGACCCTCCGATGGTCAAGTTAGTTTTCTAGCCAACAAGAATGAAGTACTCAGGAGAAAATTAGAGCAAAGAGAAGAACTTAGAGAAGAAGACATATCTGGAGGGTCCCTTTTATAGGCGGAGCTTATAATAGAATGATAGTGACAGCCATAACAAAATACTAGTAGGCCATTCAGGCCATATGGAGTTTGTTATGGAGAGTGGGCTATTATTTATCATGACTTGTAGACAGTTGGATTTCATTTGTTAGAGTTCGAATGAGAGGTCAGAAGTTTCTAAGCCTGGTGGCAAGCTGCTCATATTGGGGATGTAGAACTCAAAGTCAGACTGGCTGAACTTGAAGATTAGCATTTAAGTAGCAGATGGCGGACTTGTAATTAAGTTATAAGCTTGGGTTCTACTGGCATCGCTTTCGATAAGTTTTAAGAGCTCGGTCGCCTTTAAGGTTGGCCGAGAGTATATGCGGGCATTTAAACTAGAGGCCAGAGAAGAAATGGTAGAACCTTCGATGAGAACTACGGCCAAGTTTTCTTGAAGAAGTTGGGCTAGGATAATAGAGATCCGAGATCGACTGGAAGCTGAGATGGATGAGTGTTAAGACTCAAGGCTTTCTTGCTGGTGCTGCTTTAACTACTTTCAAAAGTTCATCCACCCTCAAGGTTGACCGAAGGTGGACATCAACATTGTTCCAGAAGGCTGAAGGTTGGAAAGGATGATGGATCCCTTGATATCATCCAGGGAAAGTTTGGACTTATGTTGCTGGCGAAGTCTTTTTGCTGACTCAAGTTTATCCAATCAAGGTCCTTGGTATAGGAGTGCTAAGATCTGTTATTCATAAAGCGGAGTAGAGAAGTTTAGTTGGAGAGAAATTTGGCTAGCCGGGGTCCCTGATTTGTGAGGTTGATGAGATTCGCTATCAATGATGAAGGAATTTGGCCACCTTCATGGTTGGCCACCAGACAAGGTTGGGCAATCCACCGAACTTCGATGGGGGCTATTTTACCCCCAACAGTGGCTGACCAAGAGGGGATTTTATCCTTGGGTGGCAGCAATGAAAGGGAGAGAATAGGTGGTGCCAACCTTTCTCTCATAGGTCTTCTATTTGGACTAGGATTTGACCCTTATAACTCATCAAATTTGATTTGATGAAGGATTCCTATTTCATGTGGACTTGATTAGGTTTAGGAATTCTCATCTATATAACGAGGAAACCTTGGGGCATTGAAAAGAAATTGAGAATTACTTTTGGGCATGGGATGTAAGACCCATAGGGCATAGATGCTAGACCTATGGGGTGGGACGTGAGATCCATGAGAGATGGAGATGTGAGACCCATTGGGCATGGACGCTAGGCCTATGGGATGGGATGCAAGATCCATAGAGATAGGGATGCGAGACCCATGGGTCGTGGATGCGAGACCCATGGGATGGAGATCCAGGATCCAGGCGTGATGCTCCTCTCTTCCTCCTTGGCGTGTGAAGCTTCAAGGCTTTGATATTGATCTCAAAGTTCTTCTCCTTCCCTTCTAAAGAAGACCTCTAGGATCTTCATCCATCTTTCCTATAGAGATTGGTGTGTATGCGAAGTAGAGAGTCTATGCATCCAGATCTCATAGAGCTACAATCTTCAGGATCTCAACCTTGATCAAATCTTCTGCTGCAAATCAAGGTATGCTTTCATATTTGATATGAAATTTTTTGAAAAAAGGAATATATCTATCTTTTTTTGGCTTTTGGTTGCAAACCAAATGCATATTTTCTTTTCACCTATCAAACTGACCAACTAGTTAACAATCCTCATTCCTTATGATTGAATCTTATTGAATTCATTGAATAGAAATTGATTATATTTTTGATATTTTAAATATGATTATATGATTCATTTCATGAAGTTTGAAGATGTAGAATGAATGATGTAAGTGAATCTTATGCTTCTTATTTATTTTTAAATTATCATATTTTTTATGCAAATGATCTTTTGCTAATAAAATCATATTTTTTATAAAATAAAGATCAGCATATGAGATACGAAAGAGCATATTTTTTATGACCAATAATTTCATGAATATATTTTATGAAAATGACATGTTTATGAAGCATGAGTTTTATTATTTTCTAATCTACATGTATGTATGTTTTAAGAAAAAGATACAAAATTTTTAAAGACTCTTAGATAGCTATGAACAAATTTCTAAAATTAGAAAAGTCGACACTAGGAGATAGCATCCATAAAAAACATGGTCCACTAATAGGTATAAAGTTGGCATAAGAAAAGAATTTTATCGATTAAGAAATATAGCCCTATCATAAGTACAAAATGACCTTAGCATGAATATTTATGAGCAAGATTTTGAAATATGAATGTGTGAGGATTGGTGGTGCTCCCAAACCTTGGGAGGCCACAGGAAGAGTCAAGGTGTTGGTTCTAGAGAGTCTAGGATAGGTGTGGTCCTAAGGCTAGGACAGGAGTTATCCTAGGGTAAAGGCAGCATGTAACCTTGCACAGACTCGAGATTCATGTGTGAGGACCTTGAGAGGGGCTTGGTAGGTGCTCCAGAGATCTAAAAAATAAGGTGGAGCAAAGGACCAAAGCTAGAAAAAAATCAGCCAAGATAAGGGACTGACATGTAGGCGGGCTGGCTTGGACTGAGATCGAGCTAGCTTGGGATGCAGTCGAGCCGGCTGTCTCAAGCAGATAGAAGATAAGGTTTGGGCTAGATGTAGTCAAGCCGGCTCAACTTTTGAAGGAGCCGGCTCGATGGTGGCGAAGAGAACTGGATAGGGTTTTGTATTTGGGTCTAGGCTAGGTTTCTATTTTGTGGATCGATGGTCTACTACCTTAGAGAATATCAAAGATCTCCTCAGGTCCATGCTAAAGATCTTGGGTTTCCGCAATAAATGTGCTGCCCAGATAGACAACCCAAGAGGGGGGTTGAATTGAATTTTCAAAAATTTAAAGTAGATATGTGTGGTGATAAGTGATTAAGTCTTTAGTGAATCAAATGTGAAAGCAAATAGAAGACATAATCAAGAGCATACACACAAACAAGAGAATTTTATAGTGGTTCGGTGCTCTCCCAGCACCTATGTCCACTCTCCAAGCAAACTCTTGAAAATTTCACTATAATCCCATAAGATTATAGTCGAATAGTTTTTCCAGGCTCACTATCTAAAAATCTAGTTGGTTTTTCTTTAGGATCACCAACCACAATCCTTACAAGGATCAGACAAACCAATCTAAAGAAATAGAGAGGAGAAAAATTCCAAAACCCAAATTTCAGCTCCTGCTAAAATCAAGTACACAGAAAGAGGAAAAAAAATTTATAACTCAAAATACCTCTTTGAATGAGTCGAGCAGTTGTCCTTGCAGTTTGTTGAAAGCCTCTTTGAATGTGTGGAGTTAATGCACTTGAGGTTTCTTCAAAGCTTGAGAGAACTAATTGATTGGAGATTGGGTATTCATTCAAGAATAGAGGGTGCTTCACTTTCTCTCACTTTTCTCTTGTTGATCACAAATAAGCCTTCTTCCTTCTATATCTACAGCATTCTTCCTCTTCTGGTGATGATTGGAGCTCACAAAAAGTAAAATTTGATCGTTAGAGAGCAGCAACTAACCGTTGGGATCGAAAAAATCAGATTTGGAATGCCCCATCAAAATGTTATCTCTGAGTCTCGAGACCTCTCAATTTGTCTTGAGATGTCTCTCCAGGTTATGAGGCCTCTTGGATTGATCAAGAGAGCTCTCTCTTTCAATTGCATGAGAAATCAGCTTTCTAGAAAAAATGGCTCGTCTGAGATCGAGACGTCTTAATTTTGAACGAGATGTCTTGCTGGAATCACGAGATCTCTCGAGAATCCTGTGAGACCTCTCGCTCTCAGAGCATAAAAATTGGGTTTCTATCATCTGAGATTGAGACATCTCGAGTTCAACTCGAGACCTCTCAAAATCATGCCAGATAGAGTTTGGGGCATACTAGTTCACTCGAGAGCTTTTGAAAAAAATCTGAGATATCTCGAAGACTGCTCCAAGATAATTTTGAGGGAATTTTTGCACCAATTAAGAAGATTTAATTTTTATTTGATTTTCACTTTATGTCTTTCTTGTTTTGGTTAAAGAGCTCTCTTTCTTCTAACAATGAAACACTTAAAATAAAATATATTAGTAATCATTTGCTTTAATGTTTGATCATCATCAAAATAATTTAGGTGGTTCAACAATCTTTTTCTTTTTGATGGTGACAAAACATTAAGCAAGCCATTAAAGGAGTGTAAGCAATATGTATATCACGAACTAATGAAAAAAAAAATTTGTGCTAAAGATCCCCCTTAATGTATGCTCTCATGAAATGAATAGAATTTGAATAACATTCTTTTCATTTTGTATTTGTTCATTTTAATTATTTCATTTTTTAAAAGTCCCTTTTTATGTATGTTAGTTTAAATTGATTATATGTTTGTATTTTGGTTTGAATTAATTTTGGTTTAAATTAATTGAACATTTGAATATTTCTTCTTAACATTTCTCTTTCTTTTTGTCAGCATCAAAATCACAACAATGAGAGGATCATAAAAGGCAAGAACATAAAAAGGATTAATTTTATTGCAAGATATAATAATACATAGATAGAGATGTATGTTGGTTTACAAAAAATGAATCTCATACCAACATACCTAAACCAAAAGTCAAAACAAAAGAGATACTAGATCTAGTCCTCATTAGAGAGGAACTCAATGATGGGTTTAGAGGAAGATTTGGATCTAGTAGAGGACAAGTGAGGAATAGGTCTAGGAAAAGGTGATGGTCTAGAAGAAGATGATGGTCAAGAAGAGGATGGCGTCTGATTCAAAATCTGCCATAGGATGGAAATAAGAACTTCAGTCGTGGTGCACTGAACAGTGATGTTCTCTTCAAGTCTCTGTGCAATTCTGGCATTCTCGGATAGGAGTAGTTCAATCTGAGCTGATGTCTTATGTTGCTTCTTCTCCAAAATTTTCAGCCTTTAGGACAATCTACTAATTTGTTGGCTAATAATTTCTATCTAACCTTCAGTGGATATTCTTTGTTCTTCAATACTTACAAAGAGTGATGCCTCACACTGGATAGTATATCCATAAACCTTTCAGATACTTTCTGAACCACTTCTTCTATTACCCTTCCAATGAAATGATTTTGATCAAAAGCTGAGGGAGGTGCTGGTGCAGGACAAGAAGGCACCTGAGGAGGGTGTGGGGACCCTGATGTAGTGAAAGAGGATCCAGCAGTAGATGGTGATGGTAGAGGGGGTGGAGATTTGTGTTCTTTGGGCTCATTTGCAGCATGTTCATCTGCCCTCATCCATCTATCATCCTTTTTTATAAACTTCATTCATTTTAATGTTCCTTCATTGATAAAGTCTGTGTGAGCCAGCTTTTTGAAGTCTTCACCTTCTAGATTAACTTGAAAGTCCTTGAAGATTAAGGTGAAGATCATTCCATAGGATAAACAGGCCTTGCTTTTGCTAGCAGTATCCTTCAATTATTAAAGCATGAGAGAGGAAAAGCTGATGGAAGTTCTAGTCATCATAAAGAACATGACAGCTAGTTCTCTCTTTTCAATCCAGTCATGCCTTCCTACCTTTAGGAAAACTATGTGACTGACTAAAGATTGCAATAATCTTATTGCAATAATCTTATCTCAACCGAGAGAAGATGTGAGACTAATTATAGATTTTCATCAACATTCTCCCTTTCTAAAATGCAATTGAGAGCTTCAGTTTTGTAAAATAGGTTGAGATTGCTAATCCTTGCCCTAGGCACTTCGAGAAGCTACCCTATTTTTGTCTCATCTAAGGAAATGTGCACTCCTTTCACAACGGACTCTATCTTCGACCCATGCTCAAAGCTAATGTTGTCAAAAAATTCTCTTATCAAGTTTGGATAAACATTTACCTCTAGGGTACATAGCTTTTCCCATCCTTACTGCCAGATCCAAGACCCAATATGAAAGTGTTCCCGATCTACGTATTCGATGTCCACATAGCAGCCCGTTGGAATAGTCCAAGTAGTAATGAAGAGACAAGCACGAGATGAAAAAGCAGATGGAGATGATTGAGCTAAGTCTCACTGTCGCTTAGCCCTAGCTTCAGTCGATGGCGTGATGGAAGGTCTTCATGCGGTGAGGGATCTCTTCTTCAAAGACATTGGGGTTTAAGATTTGGAGGGAATGGACAAGAGAAGGTGATTCGAAAGGTTTTTTAGGAGAGGAGAGGAGAGGAGTTTCGAAGAGTTTGGAGAAGAGATCTCGAAAGAACAGAATGAATGAATGAAACAGGAGACCTCTCGTAGATTAATTAAAAAGAGGGCCTATAGGAATCGAGAGCTCTCGTCTTTAAGACAAGATGTCTCAAAAATTTTGAGAGCTCTCATGTTTAGCGTGAGAGGTCTCAAAATCTAGCCAAGAGGTCTCGTGAATAACTCGAAACTTCTCAAGCACAAAGAGAAGAAATCAAAATAGAGGAGGAATTTCAAGCCAATTTTTTTAAAAAAAATTTTAAGATGGGATTAGGGGTGTTAAGGATGATGGAAGGCAATAAAAAATGATCCAATAAATTCAAGATTAAACATTTTCAAAGTGGATCACTCACCTCAAATTTTTGAGAATCTATCTTCACTTAGAGGTTTTGTAAAAATATCAACTAGTTGATTTTTAGTTGAAATAAATTCAAGCACAATGTTATTATTTTGAATATGATTTCTAATGAAATGATATCTAATTTTAATGTATTTGATTCTTGAATATTGAATAGAATTTTTTGTCAAGTTTATGATACTAGTGTTATCACATCTAATAGGTGCCTTATTTTGCTTAATTTCAAAGTCTTCAAGTTGTTATTTGATCCAAAGTATTTGAGCAAAACAACTCTCCATAGCAACATATTCGACCTCAATCATTGACATTGCTACAGAGTTTTGCCTTTTGCTATACCAAGAGATCAAGTTCAATCCTAAAATTTGATAGGTGCCACTGGTGCTCTTTCTATCAATTCTACATCTTTCATAGTCTACATCAGTGTATCCAATCAATTCAATGGAGGATTGTTTTGAGTACCAAAGACTTAAGTTGTGTGTGTAGATCAAATATCTAAAAATTCTCTTAATAGCTAGTAAGTGTAATTCTTTAGGATTAGATTGAAATCTAGCATGCATGCATACACTAAATGATATATCATGTCTACTTGCAGTTAAGTAAAGTATGGATCCTATCATACCTCTGTAGAGCTTTTCATCTACATTCTTACCATTTTCATCTTTGTCAAATTTACATGAGGGGCTCATGGGAGTTTGCCGATCTCCTTTCCATTTTTCATGCCAAACTTCTTAAGCATCTCTTTGATGTACTTTGTTTGGCTAATAAAAATGCCTTCCTTTGATTGTTTGACTTATAGTCCAAGGAAAAAAATTTAGCTCTCCCATCATGCTCACTTCAAATTCACTCTGCATCGACTTAGTAAACTCTTGACAAAGAATTTCATCAGTAGCTCCGAATATGATGTCATTCATATATATTTGAACTACAAGAAGGTCATTATTTTTTTTTTCAAAAATAGTGTGGTGTCTACACTTTCTCTAATAAAATTATTTTATAATAAAAATTTACTCAAACTCTCATACCATGCTCTAGGTGCCTATTTAAGTCCATAAAGTGCTTTGTTTAACTTATATACATGATTGGAAAGTGAGTGATTTTCAAATCTGGATGGTTGTTCTACAAATACTTCTTCAATAATATAACCATTCAAAAATATACTTTTCACATCCATTTGAAATAATTTAAAATTCATATAACAGGCAAAATCAAGTAACAATCTAATAGCCATTAATTTTGCTATAGGTGCATATGTTTCATCAAAGTCAATTCCTTCTTCTTGATTATATTCTTTAGCAACTAATCTAACTTTATTTTTTATAATATTCCATGTTCATCTAGTTTGTTCCTAAATATCCATTTTGTACCAGTTATAGGATGATCTATGGGTCTATTTACAATAGTCCATACATTGTTTCTTTCAAATTGGTTTAGTTCATCTTGCATGGCTAGCATCCAATTAGAGTCTTGTTTAGCTTCTTCTATGTTTTTAGGTTCTATTTGAGAAACAAATGCAAGGTAATCAAATGTATTCTTAAAAGAGGATCTAGTTCTTACCCCTTGCGAAGGATCACCTAATATCAATTCTCTTGGATGATTGTGTGCATACCTCTACTCCTTAGGTAGATCTCTATGATCATTAGATGCTTCATTCTCACCATTATTGCTTTGTTCCAAGATTGTTGTAGGTTTATCTTTGTCTTGAATGTTATTGTCCTTCAAGTTTTTATCCTTCATTCCATCTTCAAGAATTTCTATAATATTATCAAAAATATCTTTCTTTCTCGAAGATTGATTGTTACTTTCATCAAAGATAACATATATAGATTCTTCAACAATCAAAGAGTCATTGTTGAAGACTCTATATGCTTTGCTAGATGTAGAATATCAAGGAATATACCCTCATCTATCTTAGCATCAAATTTTTCTAGATTATCTTTACCATTATTATGAATAAAATATTTGTAGCCAAAAATATGAAAATAATTAATATTAGGTCTTTTTTCTTTCCAAAGCTCATAGGGGGACTTCTTTAAGATCGGGTGAATAGAAACTCTATTTAGGATGTAGCATGCTCTGTTAATGGCTTTAGCCCAAAAGTATTTGGATAGATTTCCTTCACACAACATGGTATGGGCCATATCAACTAAGGTTCTATTCTTTCTTTCAACAACTCCATTTTGTTGAGGGATTCTAGGTGCTGAAAAATTATGTTCTATCCCATGTTCATTGCAAAATTCTTCAAAATATTTATTTTCAAATTCTGTGCCATGATCACTATGGATACATACCACAGTAAAGTTTTTTTCATTTGTTATTTTCTTATAAAACTTTGAAAATATTAAAAATGCTTCATCTTTGTGAGCTAAAAATAGAATCCAAGTGAAACAAAAATAATCATCAATAATTACTTGATCATACTTTTTTCCTCCTAGGCTTGTGGTCCTAGTAGATCTAAACAAATCCATATGAATCAATTCAAGAGGCCTAGAAGTTGAAATCACATTTTTGGTTTTGAAACTCCTCCTAGTTTGTTTTCTAAATTGGCAAGCATCACAAACATGTTCAACTTTGAAATTTAGTTTTGGTATCCCCTTAACTAAGTCTTTATTTTTCAATTTATATAGAGTATGCATGCTAGCATAACCTAATCTTTGGTGCCAAAGCCAACTAGTTTCTTTTATGTTAGCATTCATTGCAACTAGGCATTGGCCACTCTTCATGGCAATTTCATCAAGATTCACCATGCAGATGTTTCCACGTCTAAATCCAATGAACTTTAAGCTATCATCCAAGGAACTAGACACTTTGCATAAAGAAGATTCAAAAGAGACTTTAAAACCTTTATCACAAAGCTGACTGATACTAAGCATGTTATGTTTTAAATTATCAACTAACAATACATTATCTATAAAGATGATAAGAGTAATCTGAATTTTACCATAGCCAATTATTTTACCTTTGCCATTATCACCAAAGGTGACTACTCTCCCTTTCTTTCTTTCTAGAGTGACGAATTGTTGCTTGTCATCCGACATATGCTTTGAGTAGCCGCTATCTAATACCACTCTCTTTTTGATCCTTCGACTGCAAGGCATTCCTCATCATCTTGTGTCATAAAATATAAGTTTGCTTCATTTTGGTTTTCTTCCTCTGAGCTTGACTCGTTGCTGTCGCTCCAAGTTGCTAACATGGCTTTCCTTTTTCCTTTGTGGCCCCCTCTTTAACAGAGGATATTCAGCCCTAAAATGTCCTGGCTTCTTGCATTCATAGCAAGTGGGTTGATCCCTCTCTTTTTCTTTTTCTTTCTCCCTGTTGGCTTCTCCTCTAATGAAGCTCCTCTTCTTGTATCCTTGTCTTCTTCTTCCCATAAATTTCTTGAATTTTCTGATCACCAGTGCCATGTCTTCATCATTTTTCTCGCTGGTGGACAGATCATCTTCTTCTTCATCAGCTATGGATTTCAATGCTATTATTTTCTTCTTGTTGTCTTCCTTATTATGCCGACTCATGGCAAGCTCATGTGTCATCAAGGATCCAATGAGCTCCTCTAGGGATAGTGTGTTCAGATCCTTTGCCTCCTGGATGGCTGTTAATTTGGCTTTCCATGACCTAGGCAAAGACTTGAGAATCTTTCTCACCAATTCACTGTTAGTGTAAATTTTACCTAAACTTTTTAAACTATTAATAATATCAGTGAATCTTGTGTACATGCTAGTGATAGATTCAGTGGAGTCTATTTTAAATAACTCATATTGGTGAACTAACATGTTAATTTTGATTTCTTTTACTTGATTTGTTCCTTCATGTGTGACCTTAAGTCTATCCCAAATTTTCTTTGTAGAATTGCAAGTGAAGATTTGATTAAAGTTATTTGCATCAAGGGCATAGTAGAGTATATTCATTGTCTTGGCATTTAATTGGATAAGTTTCTCATCTATTTCATCCCAATCCTTCTCCAACTTAGGAGAGGATGTGCCATTGATAATGACTGTGGGTGTGTGTGGATCATTGACAATGACACTCCATATGTCATAGTCAAGGGCTTGAATGAAAATACGCATGTGAGCTTTCCAATAGATATAGTTGGACCCATTGAAAAGAGGTGGTCTATTTATGGATTGCCCTTCGATAAGTGAACCTCGTAGTTGGGTTGACATGATATTTATCTCTAGTTGAAAAAATTAATAATTGCTAGAGAACCTAGCTCTGATACCAATTGTTGCTCAGATAGACAACCCAAGAGGAGGGGGTGAATTAGGTTTTCAAAAATTTAAAGCAGATATGTGCGGTGATGAGAGATTAAGTCCTTAGTGAATCAAATGTGAAAGCAAATAGAAGACACAATCAAGAGCACACACACAAACAAAAAAATTTTATAGTGGTTTGGTGCTCTTCCAGCACCTATGTCCACTTCCTAAGCAAACTCTTAAAAATTTTACTATAATCCCATAAGATTATAGTTAGATAGTTTTTTTGGGCTCACTATCCAAAATTCAGTTGGTTTTTTCCTAGGATTACTAACCACAACCCTTACAAGGATCAGACAAACCAATCTGAAGAAATAGAGGGGAGAAAAACTCCAAAATCCAAGTTTCAACCCCTGCTGAAACCAAGTACACAAAAAGAGAAAAAAAAATTTTACAACTCAAAATGCCCTTTTGAATGAGCTGAATAGTTGTCCTTGCAGTTTGTTGAAAGCCTTTTTGAATGCGTGGAGTTAATGCACTTGAGGTTTCTTCAAAGCTTGAGAGAATTGATTGATTAGAGATAGGGTATTCATTCAAGAATAGAGCATGCTTCACTTTCTCTCGCTTTTCTCTTGTTGATCATAAATAAGCCTTTTTTCTTTTATATCTGCAGCATTTCTCCCCTTCTGGTGATGATTGGAGCTTAGAAAAAGTAAAATTCAATCGTTGGAGAGCAGCAACTAGCCATTGGGATCAAAAAAATTAGATCTAGAATGATCCATCAAAAGGTTATCATCGAGTCTCGAGACCTTTTGATTTATCTTAAGATGTCTCTCTAGGTTACGAGACCTCTCAGATTGATGAGGAGAGCTCTCGCCTTCAGTCACATGAGAAATTAGCTTTCTAACAAAGATGGCTCGTCTGCGATTGAGATATCTCGGTTTCAAATGAGACGTCTCACTAGAACCACGAGATCTCTCGAGAATCCTATGACATCTCTTGCTCTCAGAGCACAAAAACTGAGTTTCTATCATCTAAGATTGAGATGTCTCGAGTTCAACTTGAGACCTCTCAAAATCATGCTAGACAGAGTTTGGGGCATGCCAATTCACTCGAGAGCTCTTGAAAAAAATTCGAGATATCTCAGAGACTGCTCCAAGAAAATTTTAAGAGAATTTTTGCACCAATCAGGGAAATTAATTTTTATTTGATTTCCACTTTATGTCATTCTTATTTTGGTCAAAGAGCTCTCTTTCTTTTGATAATGGAACACTTAAAATAAAATAAATTAGTAATCATTTGCTTTAGTATTTGATCATCATCAAAATCACTTAGGAGGTTCAATAAGATGGTATTAGAGCAGTGTCGATCATTACAACACTTGGTATCAGAGTCTAATGGCATGTAGAAGCAAAGGAGAAGTCATACAGAAAGAAATCAAAAATCTGCACAACTATTCCATAGTATGTCTCAGATCTATCTTTATTATTACTATGGTTTGGCCAATCGGGAGCAGTGGATTGAAGGTGGAGGTTGAGAGGATTAACAGAAAGGGTTTTTCCTAGGGTGGAAGGTTTGGTGCATGATTTTCTGATCGATCTTAGTTAGAAAGACCGGGCTGTATGATGGATGATAGGGTTCTCTATGAAGATGGGTAGTATGGGACTGTTTGGTGGATGAAGAGAGATTTTCCAAGGAGTAATGGTCAAAGAAAGGCTGAAGAAGAGATAATACTGAAGGAGAATCCTGATTTTTTGGGGTCAGGTTCATTTAGATCTGATTGAATCGAGAGGCATATTTCAAAAATCACCTCTTAGATCCTAATCAGATCTGACACTTTTTAGATTTGATTTTATGATCTGACAAATAAGAAAATAAAATTAAATTAATTTTGAATTAATTTTATCTTGATTCTGGGTAATCTGATTATCCATTGATGATCCTACCGAAGCCCTAAGGTTCTGGATCTAGCCACGCAAGCGCCTGGCCTCTACCGATATCCACTTAGGCTAGATCTGGAGATCTTCTCCTTCTCTTTCTTTTCTCCAAAAATTAGATCTGGATCTAATTTGGAAGATCTTCAAAACTTCTTCTGAAGATCACCCATCGTCTCTGCAGTAGTGCTGCCTTCTTCCTTTTTCGTCACCCTTTCCTTGCCTGACTCGCACTAATCTGAAGGCCCAACTTCTTTGGACGTGGAGAGAAGAGAGAGGGCCAGATGGTGGCATGGAGAAGGGAGAGGGGTAGCCTTGGGGTGTGGCTTGGAAGAGGAGTTCTCAAAAATGGGCACAGATAGGGTCTTTTTATAGACTCCACGGTGCCATGTAGTGCTGCATCACCCCAGCCAATCACGTTGCTTCGTGCAATCAGATCTAAATCTGATTGGTGGGATGACATCACCTGATCCAATCAGATGAGAGATCCATAGGTTCATTCTTAGATGGTGCCTAAGACTGGTCAAAGTAGATACCCAAGAGCCACGTAAGTAGAAACCAAAAAGCAACCTGGAGTCCCATCCATATGGGACTCCAGCATCCCTATCCATGGGCACACGCCATCCTAAGCATGCACCCCCTTCTTTCTAATTTTCAAAGAGAGGACAAGCCTTTCTACTCTTCAATAAGTGCATGACACATGGGCAGATGTCCAAGAGTCAAAGGTCAACGTTTGACCAAGTTAAAGTACAAGAATTAGTAGGTGATGAAAAATGGTAGGTGTTGTCTCAAATTTATCTTATAAATTAAGATAACCCTTTTTTGACTTGGACAAGCTCCAGTCAGACTAGGTAAAGGTACCTGAGTGAGCACAAACTCATTTGGCTCCATCGAGACAACTTTTTAAGATAGAAAAAGGAGAACGTTAGCCTCAATCGTGTGCTAGCACGATTTTCTTGAACCTAATTGAATCATATTCAAATCAATTGAACTGGGTTAGTCCAATTAATGATATCCAGATCTAAACCCTTATTTGTGTGACCTAGTTAGGTTCAGTTCTGTATGATAATAGGATATGTAGTGATCTCCATCATCGATATCATCGAAACTCCTTTCAATGGATCAGAACTCTTCTGATTCAGATAACTTAGAATGATCGATCATCTAAATCATTCTAATTGCTTCCAAAATCCACCAATGATACCTAGAAGCATATCGTGGCAACCCATTAAAATTGAAAATGAATCTCTCGATGCAGCTACTTGTGTGATTAAGTTCTTCTATCTTGATCCTCGATCAGATTAGGGTTAAGGTGAACTCGTCAAATCCTAATTTCTATTATATGATTTAATCATTCGATTCAAGTTCGATGTGAAAACCTTAATAGAAATTCTTTCTATTATTTCACTCTCTGCCATGGCTATGGGCTTATGGACTTGATTCTCATGATCATCATAGGGCTGCTCCTCATCCACCGAGGTAGATAGATTCCATCTTGGTGCAATCCAGTTCCTACAATGAACATGCTATAGCCAACATACACCTCAGGATTTCGAATGGCTAGGAGACTGAGTCATGGTGTAGTCAAACTATAACACCCTCAAGGTGAACTGTCGATGCACCTCAGGTCAAAGAACCAAACACACCACTGCAGCATCAAGTCAGTCATCGATGAGAAGATAGACTTTCTTATGACTACTCGAGGTGGTCACGCTCAGTGCCCTCATTCTCTAACGAGTACTTGTACTCTCGCTCTGGTGTCTCTACACCGTAGACTTAAGACTCATCTACTACAAAGAAGCGATTGTACACTAACCTTCTGGATCAATCATCATCCTCATGATGATCCTATGGTCAAGAGCATTTTATGAGTTAATAAATGAAAATTCATGTATTAAATTTTCAACTCTTAAAAATATGAACTATCATTACCATTAACTCAAGGGATGTATCACAGACACTAAATATACTTATGTGATAGAAAATAATCCATTTTATTATTTATAGTCAAAATTATAATTTTACCCTTGGAAGTGTATTACAAGTGTCAGCCAATTCAGGCTTTTAGGGCACACATATCTAACAAACTCCCACTTGATCTAAAGCCAATTGACTACAAATCTAAGTCTCATCTTCTCAAGATGGGCTTTGATCTTCTGCTGGCCCAACGACTTTGTAAGCGGGTCTACCACATTATCTATGGAGTCGACTCTCTTGACCTCGACGTAACCCTTCTCGAGGTAATCGTGGATGAGGTGGTATCACTGCTCGATGTGCTTGGATTTTTGGTGAGACCTCAGCTCCTTAGCAAGGGCCATGGCGCTATTGTTGTCGCAGTATAGAGGAATGGCATCTGATGGCATCACTCCGATCTCCATAGCAAACTTCTTGTACCAGAATGCCTTCTTCATAGCTTCTGATGCAGTGATATATTCAGCTTCCATGGTGAAATCTGCTATCACTGTCTGTTTGAAACTTTTTCAACTGACAGCTCCACCATTGCACACAAATAGACTCTCAGATGTCGACTTTCGATCATCTACATCGGACATAAAATTTGAGTCTGTATACCCTTGGACTTGGAGTTCTCCATTACCAAAGACCAACAACATATCCTTAGTTTTTCTTAAGTACTTAAGGATACATTTCACAGAAGTCCAGTGTTCTTCACCTGGATTCGACTAATATCTACTCGTGACATTCATGGCATGGGCTATATCAGGTCGTGTACATAACATAGCATACATGAGGCTCCCTATTGCTGAAGCATAAGGGATCTTGCTCATGCGTTCTATTTTCTCAAGTGTGCTAGGGCACATCTTCTTGGAAAGATGAATGCCATGCCTGAAGGATACTAAACCCCTCTTAGAGTTTTACCGAACTACCCAAAGATTGCCAATAGGAGAAACTCCATTCAATTTGGCCTTCGAAATTGAAGCTGTCATCCTAATAGAACTTAAACTTTCATCAGCATGAGTCATCGCATTCAATGAGCAGCGCAACTCATAGGACCTAAGGGCTAACCTCGACTTGGTGGAAGAAAAATGGGAAAAAGCTCAAGTTTGGATGGCATCCTACAAGTAAAAAGTAGCTCGCTACTACAACTCAAAAGTCAAAGGTAGAATATTCAAAGTGGGGGACTTGATACTTTGATGAGCAGCTATTTCACAACCTCAGAATCAAAAAATGCTTACTCCAAATTGGGAAGGCCCGTATGAAGTAGAGGAGGTCGTCCGGTCCAGAACTTATTGCTTGAAGGAGCTCGATGGAACAATACTCCCACGACCTTGGAATTCAGAAAATTTGAGTAACCAGTAATTTTTCTTCAATAAAACTCCTCTATTTCAACATTATTATTTCTTGGTGTAAAAACTATGTGATGACAGAAAAGAAGCAATCAAAAGTGGTCATGTTAGGAATAGGAGAAGAACCTCTTCTTAACATGAGCAAGTCAAAGACCTTCGGTTATTTAAGACAGAAGGAGGAGAGAGGCCCATTCAATAACCCATTTGTCCCCCTATTGCAAAGATAGGGACAGGAGAAGAACCTCGTCCTAACATGAGCAAGTCAAAGATCTCCGATTATTTAAGATAGAAGAGGGGAGAGGCCAATTTAATGGCCCATTTATGCCCCTATTACCATGTTAGGGATAGGAGGAGAACCTCACCCTAACATGAGCAAGTCAAAGGCTTCGTTAATTTAAGATGGGATAGGGGAAGGGGCCCATTTGTGCCCCTACAGCCTTATTAAAAATAGGAGGAGAACCTCATTCTAACTTGAGCAAAGTCAAAGTCTCATTAATTTAAGATGAGGTGAGGGGAGAGGCCCATTCAGCGATCGATTTGTGCCCCTACAGCCTTATTAGAAATAGGAGGAGAACCTCATCCTAACTTGAGCAAAGTCGAAGGCCTCATTAATTTAAGACGGGATGAGGAGAGAGATCCATTCAATGGCCTATTTGTGTCCCTACAATCTTGTTAGGAGTAGAAGAAGAACCTCGTCCTAACTTAAGCAAAATTGAAGGTCTTATTAATTTAAGATGGGATGAGGAGAGAGGCCCATTCATCGGCCCATTTGTGCCTCTACTGTCATATTAGGGATAGGAGGTGGACCTCATCCTAACATGAGCAAATCAAAGACCTCTAATTATTAAAAATAGGAGGAGAGGAGAAGATCTATCAATGGCCCGATCATGCCATTGTATCCCTGTTAACAGAAGGAGAACCTCATCCTAATATGAGTAAATCAAAGATCTTCGATTGCCTAAGATAGGAGAAAAATCTCGTCATGGCAAAAGCAAAAACCAACCTCATCAAGAATAAGTAAGGACTTCATGTTGACAAAAGAATCAAGAAAAAACAACTAAGCTGGAAATGAAAAGACAACATCGTCCTAACATTGTCTTGATACAAATAAAGATCTCCGATCATGAAAAGATAGAAGAAAAATTATTTTTTGATGATTATTCTAACAAAAGATAAAACAAAGGAGAAAAGCAAAGAAATGAAATAGAAAAATAATTAAAGAAGGTATTTTCTCATTAAAGTTAGAATTGTTACAAAATGAAGGTCTATAAGACCAGTACAAAAGCGAGGAAAAGGCTAAAGCTCTAAGAAGGATCTGATCCCTCAGACTTTGGGCTGCTGGCCATCACCAAATATTTCTTTAAACTAACTATCTCTTCCTCAAGTTCTTTCTTCCTTAGTAGACTCTCCACATACATCCTGTCGGTTCGTCGATAATTATCTTTGAATTCTCTCAACTGCCTACTTAGAACCGTCGACTCAGCCTCCACATCCTTCACAGCTTGACGCTCGTATACCATCTAGATCTTCAACTGTTGGAGTTCAGCCTTATCCTTCTCGTATGCAAATGAAAGACCACGGAAGGATTTCCTCAAAAAAATAACCCACTCTGACTCTTTATTAGCACCGGCCTACTAATTATCATGTAATTGCCTCCGAAGATGAGCCATCTTTTCGTTCGTCGATTTGAGCTCACTTTCAAGCCTACTCGTTTTCTCTTTATAATCAGTCCTACACTTATCGTGCCGAGCTTTGGCATCATGAAGCTACCTCTGGAGCTCAAAAATAATTTTTGACCAGTCCCAATCATGTCTCGACTTATCAAAAGATCATGATGAACTCCCCTCCAACAATTGGATTGTCTCTTTCATCAAATCAAGTTCAACTTCAAAAGAGTTGATCTTCGTAGTCAATGCCCAGGACTTATCACTAGCGCTTTTCTTAAACTCTGCTAACTCCTCAAAATTATCTTTCTTAATGCTGAAGCTCACGAAATCCTTCATGTGTAATTTGCGGAGGTGGGTGACTTCAATCATCACCTCTAAAGCATTTTTCCTGGATCTTTGGAGTTTGCCCTCTATCTTTTTCAATTTTTTTCTTAGGTGATGAATTTTTCTCTTCAAACTCTTAATTATCGATTTTAAAGAAATTCTTTGAGGCAATGACTCGACATCGATGGGAGACTGCATCCAACATATGAAAGGAATTCTAAGTTATTGATAAAAAGAAGTCTTACTTTCATTGATAAAAGTTTTTTCAAGTACAGGATGAAATAAAAAGAAAATATAATAACTAAAAGCTCCTAACCTCGAGAGGAGAAGCAGTAGGAGAACTCAACACTCCTATAGTAGTTATGGACTCAAGAGCAAGTTCGGTTGGTGGCTCAAAGGGTTCGAGCACCTCAATAGTAGGTTCAAAAGGTTCTACGATCGGTTTGATGGGAGAAGGGTTGACTGCAGTAGTGGATGGTTCGGCTTCCCCATCGGCAGCCTCCTCTTCTTCCAAAAAACTCAGATCAAGCTCGGGAAATTTTTGGGCAACTCAGCCCTTGTAGAGCTCAAAACCTTTAATGAATGCCTGCTAGCCGAACTCGATATTCAGATTTCTCATTTTGGAAGAGGCCTTAAACTCTTTCACGACCCAGATCATCACCTCTGAGATCGACTTCGCCATCCAAGCTTCCAATTCGATGACTTTGATTTCAGTTTCTTTCTTCCTTTCCTCCTCCAGAGCCAGTGCAGCCTTAAGTTTAGCTGAGATGAACTCCTCCTTCCTGAGCGCATCCTGGAGACTTTCAATTTTTGCTGTCTTCTCCTCCGCAAGATACTTAACCTCGCCGATCTTTTCCTGAAGACGACTGACCGTGAAACGAAGATCCTCCTGGACCTTCTCTGCCTCCGCCTCTAGATGATGTGTTCTCTTGATGTGGACGAGCATTTGGTGATTCGACTGCAACAAATGATCTATGTTAAAAAAAAAAGAAAAGAAAAGAAAGAAGAACGAGAGAAGAGAGAAGAAGAAAAAAGTAGAAGACAAGTGGAGAAGTTGGGCAACGAAGCAATCATCTTAAGGAGGGTTCTGAGAGAACCCCAGACGAGCTGCCGTAGTTCAAGGTCGGCCATGTGGTCCACCACCTTTGATATGGAAAATTTATTAGTTAAAGCCCAGATGATCTCCAGATCATCGAAAGGATCCTCTCCTCGTTCATCGCTGTTGTCATTCGGCTCACTAAAGTGAGCCTTACGAAATGTCTTCGCGATAGCTTTCTTTTTCTTCTTTCCTTCCCTCGTCTCTCCCTCAGCAGGAAGCTTCGGAGCTTGCTCCCCACTGGAAGGGCCCGAGGGCATAGAGGACATGGAATTTGCATCAACAGTGCTAATCTCGACAGTTGGAAGAACCTCGGCACTAGCGGCAACCTCGAAAGCAGCAGCAGTGACAGCGGGGGCCATGGAGCTTGAAGCACCGACCTTCACCCTCTTCGAACTACCACTTGGCATTTTTTCTTTTCTCTTCTAGGTGTAAAACCCCTTTGCAAGCATCGCGGCAGCTTCAGTATCCATTTCTGCAATAAAGAAGGAATCACAATCAGTGACAGTATACAAATGTGAAACTGATTGAATCTAAAACGTAAAAAAATATACCAACAAAATCAAGAAGACTCAAACCTAGGTTAAACAAGGTCTATTCTTTCAGAAGATCGAGAAGAAAAGGAGCTCGGTACGCTTTGAGTTTGTTGGAGGAATCAAGGTTGGCTCTATGTAAGCTAGAAGCTCGACGGACTGACTCCTTAATGTGACCCCAAGGAGGAAGATCTAATAGTAAGATCAGATAGTGCACAAAAAAAAACTTTTCTTTCAGGAATGGAAAAAAGAGCATCTTTCGGTAACCCCTTCTTATCGAACTGGAGAAAGAAGTATCACCAGTCCTTCACAGAAAGATGGCACTTGAAAGTATCAAAGTTTCTAAAGAGTGAAATGATCGGATGGACCTCAGCTAGATGATAGAGGGAAAGGAATCCTATCACAAATCTAAAAGAATTTGGTGCTACGAAGGCAAGGGAAATGTTCAAAAATCGAAAAAGAGTAACTACGAAAGGAGGGAGCGAAAGTCGGAGTCCGGCATGCAGAGTTTCTAAATATAGATAGAATCGGCCAGTCGGAGGAGAACTTGCTCGGTCACTCGATGTGGAAAGTTCAAGGTCGTACTCCTGAGGGATCCCATACTAAATCCTAATTAGGAAAAGATCGTTCGGGGTTAGGACACAAGGATTGGTATCCAGCATGAAAGATTGATGAGACATGTCTCCAGTGCGTACTACTATAACAGAGACAAGGTCAAGGAAGGCTGGATTGGACGAACTCTAAGAACCAGCGAATTGAAAAGCTTTGGAGGACATCCAGATCAAACTAAATTCAAAAGAAATCTTTGAAAATTAAGAGGCAAAGGATGCGGAAAACTTTTTAAGAAAAACTGAGAGAATAAGAAGCGAAGGATGCTAGAATAATTAAAATGAAGGATGGCGGAACTGACCTAGGTCGATCGAGAAGGACAAAAAAATGATGAGCATGATGAAGACCAAAAGGAAGAATGCCCAAAACCAAGAAGGATGGAGGAAGAAACCAGAACTCTCGAGTGAAAGGAAGATGAAAGTCGGAGGAGGAAGGAATCGGGACTCTTGAAGGGAAGGAAGATGAGAACTAGGAAAGGAAGGACTTAAATAGTAGAAAGTGGCCCAAAACCATCATGATTGTAGATCTCCCTTGGCCGTTCATCGTGCGATGCATGTCCCAAGCATCATGACAAAAGAATGGTGACACTCAGTGCCTTTATGGCACTGTGTCTCGAGCAACGCTTCGATGGAAATTTCTAAAATCCATCTCTTCGAGTCAGATAGCGTTAAAGGGACTCTGGCGCCAATATAGAAGATGACAAAATGCCTTGCTTTTTTCAATAATTGCAGAACCCAGGAAAGAACTTTGGCAGTTGCCTTTTTACTTTCTTCCTTTGAATTCCGAACTTGAAAGTAGGGGGACTATTATTGGGGGTAAACTCCGCTCCCATTGAAGTTCGATCTAATGCTCAGCCAAGTATAATTTATAATCACAGAAGAACTTCAATTGGCACTTCTCCGCCAGTCGAACTTCTTCCAGACTTCTCCTACAGTCGGACTTCTCCATCAGTCGAACTCCTCCTGAACTTCTCCTTCAGTCGGACTTCTCCATTAGTCGGACTCCTTCTGGACTTCTCCTACAGCCGGACTCCTCAATCAGTCGAACTCCTTCCAAAATTCTCTTGCAGCCAGACTTCTCTATCAGTCGAACTCCTCCCGAACTTCTTCTTTAGTCAGACTTCTCCATCAGTCGAACTCCTTCCAAACTTTTTCATCAGTCAGACTCCTTCCGAACTTCTCCTACAGTCGGACTTCTCCATCAGTCGAACTCCTTCCAGACTTCTCCTGCAGTCAGACTTCTCCATCAGTCGAACTCCTCCTGGACTTCTCCTTCAGTCAGACTTCTCCATTGGTTGGACTCCTTCTGGACTTCTCCATCAGTCGAACTCCTCCCAAACTTCTTCTGTAGTTGGACTTCTCCATCAGTCGAACTCCATCCAAATTTCTTCAGTGGATTACTTCCAAATTTCAACTACAATTCCTCTCGGATGATCCCCTCTAGTCGTATTTCCTCTAGATAATTTTTTTCAGTCAAACCCTTTTTAATGTATAGCTCTCTACATGGCATGAATTAACTCACTCATAAACAACTTAGAAGAGTTCGAGCTCCTCTAGAATTGATATATGTCAAAGCTCTTCATCAATCAATGCCTGCTTCCTCCGAACTTTGACTATTAGATCCCAACGAATGGGCACATCATGATAATGGACACTACTCTTCGTAACAAACTCCACGTAGCCCCGAGCGGCCCACTACCCAATGGTTATGGCTATCACTTTCAAGTTTATTACAGGCTCCGTCTATAAAAGGAACTCTTCAGATACGTTTTCTCTAAGCTCTCTTCTCCTTCTCAAAATTCTACTGAATTCTTTCCTGAGCACTCCATTTTTATTGGTCAGAAGAGCTAACTTGATCGTCGAAGGATCCTGTCGAAGCCACCACCACCGACTCCGAATGAAACTTTGTAGGTCACTGACGGTGACCTCTTCTTCCTTAACTCTAGCTCGATCCAGTGTCAACCAGATTCTGCACCAATAGGTACTATTTTAAAGGATGTAGAAAAAATGTTCCTCATGGGAAATGGATTCATAGTGATGATCCCAGAACCTATGATAAGACGATATCAGATATCGACTTCGAGAATTGGTTAGAGTCAATGAAGTCAAAGATTGACTTGATGTGCTCGAACTAAATCTAGATCTTGGTAGATCCACCTAAAGGCATAGTACCTATTGAGTATAAATAGATCTTCAAGAGAAAGATATATGCAGATGGAAATGTAGAGACATTCAAAGCTAGGCTAGTGGTGAAAGGATATCAGATTACCTTCTCATCAGTGGCCATCCATCCGCACATTGCTTGACATTATGGCATATTTCAATTATGAAATATGGCAGATGGATGTGATAACAGAGTTCATAATTGGATATCTTGAGGAAGATATTTATATGTAACAGTTGTTTATTTTCACATCTAGTGATGGTGATCACAAAGGCCTGCAAGCTACAAAGGTTTATCTATGGACTTAAGCAAGCATCTCAAAGTTGGAATGCTTGATGTAATCAAATCATTTGATTTCATCAACAATGAAAAGAAATTAAGTATGTTCAAGAACGTCAGTCGGAGCACTATTGTCTTCCTCGTATTGTATATGGATGACATCCTTCTGATTAGGAATGATCTTCTCATGCTGACATAGGTCAAAGTATGGTTATCTAAGAAATTTTCTCTGAAAGACTTAGGTAAAGGATCCTTCATTTTAGGTCTATAAAGATAGACTGAAGAGGATACTGGGTCTTTCACATAGAGGAGGTGCTGAAGAGGTTCAGCATGATGAACTCCAGATCCAAGGGTATGCAAACTTAGACTTTATATCTAACATAGATGATCGAAAGTCGACATCCAAAAATTTATTCCTATGCAATGGGGGTACTGTAAGTTGGACGAGTTCCAAGAAGATGGTTCCACCTCATCTATGATTACCTCGAGAAGGAACACATCAAGGTTAAGAGAGTCGACTCCACAGACAATGCGGTTGACCCACTGACGAAGCCTTTAGGCAAGCTGAAGATCTAAGCCCACCTTGAGAAGATGGAACTTAGATTTATAGCCAATTGGCTTTAGGTCAAGTGAGAGTTTGTTAGATGTATGTCCTAGAAGCCAGATTGGCTGACACTTGTTAAATACTTTCTAGGAGCATTTTCATAATTTTGACTTAAAATTAATTAAAGAATTATTTATTCTATCAAATTATATATAAAGTGTCTATGATACATCCATTGAGTTAATAGGCATGATAACATATATTCTCAAGAGTTGAGAATTTAAGACATGTGTTATCATAATTAATTCATAAATTGCTCTTGATCGGAAGATCATCATGAGAATGGTGATTGATCCACAAGATTGGTGTACGATCACTTTCTTAAGATAGATGAGTCTTGAGTCTATGATGTGGAGACATCGGAGCAAGAGGATAGGTACTCATTAGAGAATGAGGGCAATGAGCGTGACCACCTCAAGCAGTCATAAGGGAGCCTACCTTCTCGTCGATGACTAGCTTGATGCTATAGCTTATGTCTAGTTCTTTGACTTGAGGTACATCGATAATTCACCTTGAGGGTGTTATAGTTTGACTACACCATAACTTGATCTCCTAGCCATTCAAAATCCTAAGGTGTATGTTGGCTATAGCATGTTCATTATAGGAATTGGATCGCACCAAGATAGGATCTATCAATCTCGGTAAAGGAGTAGTCCTATGATGATCATAAGATCAAGTTCTAAAACCCATGGCCATGGTACTATGAAATAATAGAAAGGAGTTTCTATTAGAATTTTACATCGGACTTGAACCAAATGATTCATTCATATGATGGATGTTGGGTTTGACGAGTTTACCTTAACCCTAATCCTGTCGGGGCTCATGATAAAAGAACTAAATCACATCGATAGCTGCATCAAGAGATTTTCTATTCGATTTTGCTGGCTTGCCACCATATACTGCTAGGTGTCACTGGTAGATTTTGGGATCAATTAGAATTGTCTTGATGATCGATGATTCTAATTTGGTGAATCGAAATAGTTTTGGTCCATCAAAAGATGTTTTGCTGATGTTGTTGATGGAGATCATGACATATCCCATTACCATACAAAACTGAATCTAACTGGATCACATAAACAAGGTTTGGGTTTGGATGTCATCCATTGAGCTAATCCGATTTGATTGATTTAGATTAGATCCAATTAGGTTCATGGAAATCGTGCTAGCACATGATTGAACCTAACATTCTCCTTCTGTAGTCTTTCTAGGTCATCTCGACTGAGCCAAATTGGATTTGGCTCACTCAAGAGCCTTGTATGAATTTGTCCTAGTCTGACTAAAACTTGTCTAGATCAGAAAAGTCTTGTCCTAATCTGATCTAGGCTTGTCCTAATCCATCAGATGGAAATAGGATAAGACCTACTAATTTAGGGAACTATTTGAACAAGGCTTATCCAAAAACTCTATAGGAATTTATTTTGATCTGACTGGACCTTGTCCTGACCTGATCAAGACTTATCCTAAATCCCATAAGATGTGAACAAGACAAGGATTGTCTTTACCAGATTAGGGCTTGTCCTAAATCATGAGATGAAATTTGGACAAGCCTCTCCCAAAAATTCTAGATGGATATTTCTTGATTTGACTGGATCGAGTCCTGGCCTGATCAAGGCTTATTCTAACTTAGGTAGGACTTGACATAAATCCATTGGATGAAACTTGAAAAGATTTTATCTTAATCCCATAAGATGAAAACAAGATAAGGATCAAATGTTGACCTAGTATGCAGGAAAGAAGAGATATGATGTGCGCCGCCTAGAATTTATCTGAGGGTGCACGTCCATATGGGATCTATAAAAGAAATAATGGGCACACTCCTTCTTTGGCCATGCGCCCCATATGGATATGCATGGAGGTGTCCCATTCAAATCAAGTTTGAATGGGTCAAAAGTTTGAATAGTTCAAACTCTTGGGAGATAAGAGTTGTGCGCCAACTTAATCTTATCCCAAATTGTTCCATGCTATATCCCTTTATTTTGGTGTGACAAAAATCTGAAAAAAGGGGTGTGGGGCATGGAGATCATGGGAGAGTCCTTCTGCTTGTTGGCTTTGACCTGTTCAAAGTCACATGCAAAGGGACTCTTGGTTTGGTCTATAAATAGGGCCCTGTGTAAGCTGTTGTATATAGAAAATTCTCTATGGTGAAGTCCTACCAAAATCACCATCTCCACGCCTCCCCCATCTGATCCTCTTCCTCTTCTCCATGCCCAATAGTTGGGCAAAAACTGCGAGTAAAGATCAAGTCACATTGGCATGAAGATCAGCGAGAGAAGATGGTGTTCGTGAGATGAACACGCAGCCTTTGGAGTTCGTTTTGAAAGCTCTATAGAAAGACATCATATTTGATCTATGGAGATTAGATCCAAAAGGAGGAGACTTCTAGATCTGATCCGAGTGAATTTCAATAGAGGCCGGGCACGTGCGTGGCTCAATCAGAATCTCGAATCAATCATCAGATCATCACAATGGATAAACGATTTACCCGATTAGATGATAAATATTATAACTATTTTTATTTTTAATCAGATTTGAAAACTCTTAGATCTGGTCGGATCATAAAAAAATTTTAAAATTATTTTGCTGTAAATCTAATCCAATCAGATGCATCCTATGGTAGGAAAAACCCATTTTTTCCTTGAATAATTAAAGCATGCATCTAAATCTAAAAATTAAATAAAATATAAAATAATGATGTTGATCATATCAACATCAAACAAGATAAACTAGATCTGATCTAGTCTGCAATTGAAATCAAATCTCAATATCTTTTTCATAGATTTGGATGTCCACTTTCTGATCTGAGGCTAAGGATGTCGCTTTAAGCCGCACACGTGTCCGGCCTCTATGAAAAATCCACATGAAGCCCCAATCACGATCCAAAATTCAGCAATTAAAAAATCAGCATAATGTGCTAGCGCTGTGCTAATCCTTTGTCAATGGTTGATGCCAAATCTCCTTCTTCAATTGATTTGAACTCTTCAAAGATCAAAGGAGGAGAAAAGAGGATCTGGAAGGAGCCTTCTTCCCACACTCTTCTCTCAAAAATTTATAGAAGAAAATCTGAAATAAAAACCCTAGAGAAGACCCTTCTTCTCTAGGCCCTTTCCCCTCACCTAGGCATAATAATTTGTGCCTTTACAAAGTCCCACACCCTCAACTCTAATATGCCCATGGTCTCCATGCCCAATCTCTCTCTCTCAGATCTAAAACCTCTCAAAATTTCATGGTTTAACTCTCTTTAAATAGAAAGTTAGAGAAGAGTCCCTATCTAGGTTAAATACCTAAATAGAAAGTCCAAATAGAATAAGGATAGGGGCCTCCAACTCCTGGGCACCTCCTCAAACTTTTTTAGCATGGATTCAAGATATTTGATGCACAATTAAGTCCTCTTTCTCCAACAAAAAATTTAGAAAAAAATTAGATTAATTGGTTCCATAATGGATAAGAGTTTTGGATTTGTCTAAACTCTATCAAATAAAGTCTAGATCATCACTACTTCTTAGTTTTGATCAAATCTAAAACCACAAACCATCTAAGAGGCATATGAGGGCAAGGATAGGCATAGAACCTTTCTAGAAATCAGATTTTCCTTGAAAAAATTCATGAAAAAGGCATAGAGAAAGGGAAAGTGGTGTAAGGGAGGAGTCCTAGTCTAACTAGAACTACATGCTTTGACCAGTCAAACCAAATCTTTAGCCCAATTAAAATAGATCTTGATGCAACCTAATTAATAGTATTCTTAATCCAATTAAAAATTTAATTAAATTATATTAAATTTAATTTAATTTTAATTTAATTTTTTAATTAATTTAGAAATTAGATGCACTCAAGTCCTAGTTCAATTGAAAATTATTCTTTCTTACAATTGGCTTATCCAATAAATCAATTGGACTTAATCTAATCAAGCTCAAATCAAATCTAATTGAATCTCATTCAATTAGACTTGATCCTAGCCTAATTGCTTAATCAAATTAAATTAATTAGCAATCTGATTACTAATCGATCTGCTTGTAACACTTGCACTACGTCAAACATCAATCGTATTGAATGTTTAATCATAAAATGATTCTTAATCATCAACCATCCGATCATATCAAGATCTACAATGTGTGTGATCCCATCGGTTCAAACCTAAGCTAGTAGCATAGAAATAAATTTTTGTACCAATCGAAGTGACCATCTAGCAATGGTACTTGACGGTCGGATAGGTTGAATGTATCAAGCAACATTCTTAGAATCCAAGTAGATATGGTTTTCGTATAATTCATCCTCTTGATAATAAATGCTAATAGTGTTAGATATGTATGCCTCAGAAGCTAGATTGGCTAATACTTGTAATACACTTCTAAGGGCAAAATTATAATTTTAATTATAAATAATAAAATAGATTATTTTCTATCATAGTGTATATTTGAAAGTGTCTGCGATACATCCCTTGAGTTAATGGTAATAATAGTTCATATTTTTAAGAGTTAAAAATTTAAGATATGAATTTTTATTATTAAATCATAAAATGTTCCCAACTAAAGGATCATCATGAGGATGGTAATTGATCCAAAAGATTTGTGTACAATCACTTCTTTAGAGTAGATGAGTCTTAAGTCTACGGTGTAAAGACACTGGAGCAAGAGTACAGGTACTCGTTAGAGAATGAGGGCACTGAGCGTGATCACCTCGAGCAGTCATGAGGAAGTCTACCTTCTCATCGATTATTGGCTCGAAGCTATAGTGGTCTGTCTAGTTCTTCAACCTAAGGTGCATCGATAGTTCACCTTGAGGGTGCTATAGTTTGTCTACACCACAACTTGATCTCCTAGCCATTCAAAATCTTGAGGTGTATGTTGGCTATAGCATGTTCATTGTAGGAATTGGATTGCACCAATAGAGGATCTATCTACCTCGGTAGATAAGGAGCAGCCCTATGATGATCATGAGAATCAAGTCCATAAGTCCATGGCCATGGTAGAGTAAAATAATAGAAAGAGTTTCTATTAAGGTTTTTCACATTGGACTTGAATTAAATGATTAATTCATATGATGAAAATTAGGATTTGACAAGATCACCTTAATCCTAATCCGGTCGGAGCTCAAGATAGAGGAACTTAATCACACAGGTAACTACACTGAGAGATTCGCTTTCTGTTCTGATGGATTGCCACCATATATTGCTAGGTGTCATTGGTGGATTTTGAAAGCAATTAGAATGATTTGGATGATCGATTATACTAGTTATCTGAATCAGAAAAGTTCTGATCCATCGAAAGGTGTTTCGATGATGTCGATGATAGAGATCACGACATATTCCATTACAATATAAAATTGAATCTAATTGGATCACACAAATAAAGATTTGGATCTAGATATCATCAATTGGACTAACCCAGTTCAATTGATTTGAATAAGATTCAATTAGGTTCAAGAAAATCATGTTAGCGCACGATTGAGCCTAATATTCTCCTTTAATAATCATTAAAGCTTGTCTCAACTGAGCCAAATATATTTGGGCTCACTTAGGAATCTTTACTTGGTCTGACTGGAGCTTGTCTATGTTAGAGAAGGATTGTCTTAATTTATAAGATAAATTTAAGATAACACCTACCATTTTTCGTCACCTGCTAAATCTTATTTTTGGATATTGGTCAAATGTTGACCATGGACACTTAGACATCTGCCCATGTGTTCTACACTTATAGGAGAGTACCTGGGGTCTTATCCCCCTACTAAAAAGCAAACAAGAAGGGGGTGCATGCCTAGGAAGGCATGCGCCCCATGAGGATAAGAGTTCGAGTCCCATACAGATGGGACTCTAAGTTACTTCAAGGAATTAAACTGTGTGGCACCAAGAAGTCTTGTTTGACCTAGTCTTGGCGCCACCTAAGGAGGATTTTGAGGATCTCTCATCTGATTGGATCAGATGATGTCATCCCATCAATCAGATTTAGATCTGATTGCACAAAGGGTCGTGATTGGTCGGGATGATGTGGCACTGCATGGCACAGCAGGATCTATATAAACCCTATCTATGCCTAGAATTGAGAGCTTCTACATTTAGCCCATGCCATAAAGCTTCTCTCCCTCCTTCTCCATGCCACCCTCTGGTCCTCTCTCCCCTCTCCATGCCCAAGAAGGTTTGGGTATGAGTTAGGTGCGATCCAAGCAAGTGAAAGGCGATAAGAAAGAAAAAAGGCAGCACTACTGCAAGAGACAATAGTTGTTCTTCAAAAGAATTTTGAAGATCTTCAAGATCAGATCAAGATCAAATTTTTGGAGGATTGATAGAAAAAGAGAAGATCTTCAAATCCTACCCGAGTGGATACCGGTAGAGGCCAGGTGCTTGCATGGCTACATCCAGAACCTTAGGCAAACATCAGGATCATCATAGGGTAATAGGATTACCCATAATAAAGATATAATAAAATTTAATTTAATTTTTATTTTATTTTATTTTATTAGATCAATAAAATTAGATTTGATTAGGATCCTATAAGAAAAAATTTTTAAAATATCCTTCTTGATCCAATCAGATCTGAACGAACCTGACCTAAAAAATAAGATTTTTTACTTCAATTGGTATCAGAGCCAGGTTTCATAATTAATTAGATCTAATTTTAATTTATTTTTGATATAATAATTAGATAATTTTAGATATCACATTAGATGTGATTAGATCTAAAATTAAAAAATTAAATTAAATAATCTAGATCTAAGATGTATGAGATGCATGACTAGACTAGGAATAGAGTTGTTCTATGTGTAGTCTAGCATAATCATAATTTTAATTTAATTAATTATAATTTTTAGATCTATTTATTTATTATTTTTTGATATTATAAATATTATAATTAGATCTAAAAAATAAAAAATAAATTTATTTAATTTATTCATATGAGATATGATAGATGCATGTGTAGACTAGTTGTAGAATAGTTCTACAAAATTATCTAGAATAAATTTTAATTTGATATGATCAAATTTAAATCTTATTTTTTAGATATTTATGAGATAATTTAGATCTGAAAATATGCATGATATAATATATGAGATGTATGCAAAATATATTTTCAGTTAGATCAATTTTTATATATGTGATATATGATGTAGATCTAACTAGTTTTGTAGATTTATCATATTTTTGATTAAGATGTTTCCCTTGGCCATCCGATCATAAGAATAAAGTAGGATTTAAAGGCCCTCTCCTTCCATTCAATGGAATATTTTTATGATGTGTAGGGGTGCTGCACGTTTATCCTTAATCAAAAATCTAAAACTTATTTTCTACAAGACCCTAGATCCTGAAATCCTAAGATTTTATATACATATTTTGTTTATGAACCCTAAACTTAATTAAGAATCAAGATTATGAAATATATTAGGTCTAAAATTAAAAATTTTTAGATCTAAGACATATTCATAAAATTAGGTTTGGGCTTGGGTAGCTTAATTAGGTCTAGTGGTTGATCAAACCGAATCAAGAGTTGGTTAGGTGGGATCAAGAGTACTTAAATTGACCAGCCTAATAGGATTAAGTCTGGGTCAAGATCGAATCACATGAGTGATCGATCAAGTTAAAACCTAATTAGGCTCAATGGTTAGAGTTTGGATTGTAGGCTAACCTGATTGGTTCTGGCTCAATAATTTCATGTCTAAGGTAAGTTTGGGGGATACGATTGACTAATTTTTAATTGAGAGCTACTCGATTCGAATGCATTCTTATCGAGTTAATGGCATATCCCTTCCACTAATCTCACTTATCTAACCATATTTATCAGCTTAGTCCTGATCTAAGGTGGCTAACAATCCGAGCTAACCCATTCCACTAGGTTAGTCATAATGGTTATGGCTATGTCAAGTCAAATTTAAAGAGACCTAAATCAAATCTTTCTAAGAAAAGATTAAGTCTATAAGGTCTTCCACCATTATAGATGTACGGGCCCTTTTCGAGGTTGATTGTTCTCGGCTGATCACAGTGGTTCAGTTGTAACGAAAAGATGCAATCATGTCTATTAGGCATTGGATGCTACGGGCTAAAGGATGGATTGAGCTCAATATTTTGGATATGGTGAGAGATCCAATTAGGAATCCAATCTATGCAAATGGTGGATCTGACTTAACTAAGGAATGGATCAATATTCTGGGCATGGTGAGATTCATGAATTACAGACCTAGTCTGGGTGCACCATGATTAAAGAATCATTGGACAAGAGTTGTTCACTTATTGGCTAACTCATCACCAATAACTATTAGGTAAGGTGATGAGTCAGTTGGTGGGACTGCACCATCCACTAGAAATTAGTAATTGTAGAGATTTTTGTATCTCTACAGAAAAAATATAGGGATCCAAGAAAATAGTGGAAGCTAATTTATTTAAAAATTAAATTCTAAATAAATTAGTCAAGTCTTAATTATAAAATCTAACTAGAAACTTTGACTCTCTACAGGAAAAAGAAAAATATCTGCATCCAATCCACTAGCCCATATTCTGGACACCCATAGATTGATCGGATCCAATTATAAGGATTGGCTTTGAAACTTTAAAATCATTTTGGATTCTAAGAAGTTGACTCATGTATTGGACCAAGATCCCTCCATCTTACCTACTCGTCCGTCCGCTGAATAAAGAGCATCTTTTAAGAAGTAGATGGATGAAGATAACAAGGTCAGATACTACATGTTGGGCTTGATGTCTGATGAGCTTCAATGCCAATATGAAGATATCAAGAATTTCCATCAAATATTGGCTCACCTGCAAGAGTTGTTTGGTGAACAGAGTCGTGCAGCCAAATATCAAGTCACTAAATGACTGTTTAAAGCTAAAATGCATGATGGGTCAGTCCAAGATCATTGTCTGATGATGATCAAGAACTTGAAAGAGCTTGAGAAGCTCGAACTGAAGTTAGACCAGGATCTGTAGAATGATAAAATTCGATAATCCTTGACTGATGCATATGGACAGTTCATCATGAACTATCATATTCATAAACTTCAAAATACTCTGACCGAGCTTATAAATATGCTGGTTACTGTTGAGCTTTTTATGAAAGATTCTAAAGACTCAGTACTTGCTATGAAATGGACTTCTTCCAAGAGAAAATCTTTTGAAAAGAAGAAGAAGTCTGTGAAAAAATAGAAGATGAAAGAAGGAAAGAAAAAGAAGGCAGAGCTGAAGAAGAAGGTGACTGACAAAGGAAAGTATTTCCATTATAATACTAATAGCCATTGGAAGCAAAACTGCCCTACATACCTGGCCACCCTGAAGAATAAGAAGGAGATAGGTCCTTCTAGAGATATGCTCGTTATTGAATCTAACCTTATGATTTCTTCTACATCTAGTTGGGTGCTTGACTCTGGTTCTAGTGCTCATTTATGCACTTCCATGCAGGGTTTTGAGGATACCAGGAGGCTAAGGGATGGTGAGATGAATCTATGCATCGAAAATAGAGCAAGGTTTGCTGCTGTGGTCATGGGAACCTATCCTCTTTGACTACTGTCTGGCTTAAACTTAGTACTTAAAGATTATTATTATGTGCCTACTGTAAGCATGAATTTGATTTCTGTATAATGTTTAGCACTAGAAGGCTATGTAATTAGTTTTCTTAAGGACTATTATAATATTTTTATAAAAAAAATAAAATTGTAAGGAGTTTTCTTATTAATGGTCTCTACCAGTTACATATTGATATATCTATCTTTAATATCGAGCCAAATATGAATGCCATAAGATCAAAATGACCCAAGGATAGTCCAAATGATAGGTATCTATGGCACCTAAGGCTAGGTCATATAACAGAAGATAGGATTAACAAATTGAAGAAAATCGAGCTATTGAGTTTATTGACTTTCGAGTCATATCCAATTTATTAATCATGTCTTCATGGCAAAATGACTAAGCTTTCTTTTATGGGATATGAAGAAAGAGCCATGGATCTACTTGCCTTAGTACATACTAATGTGTGCGGCCCATTTGATATGTCGGCTAGATGCAACTTTGTCTACTTCATAACCTTCATCGATGATTTATCTCGATATGGGTATGTATATCTTATGAGACACAAATCTGAAGCCTTTGAAAAGTTTAAAAAATTCAAACATTAAATGAAAAAGGCAAACTAAAAAATCTATTAAGGTTCTTCGATCAAATCAAGAAGGTGAATCCTTAGTTGAAAATTTCTAGACTATCTCAAGCAGTATGGTAGTCTCTCAATGGACTCCACCTGGAACACCTCAACTCAATGACGTTTTAGAATGGAGGAATCGGACCCAATTAGATATGATCCGATCCTTGATAAGTTTCACAGACCTTCCTAATTTTCTTTGAAGATATAGTCTATTAACTGCTATATATTTACTGAATAGGATTTTCTCTAAAACCGTTCCTACCACACCATATGAGATATGGCATGGTAAGAAACCAAGTCCGAGTCTTCTCAAAATTTGGGGTTATCCGACTCATGTCAAAAGACAACAAGCGGATAAATTAGACTATTGGTCCTTTAGAGCTCGATTCAAAGGATATCCTGAAGAGTCATTAGGATATTATTTCTATATTCCAAAAGATTACAATATGATTATGGGTCGATATGCCATCTTTCTTGAAAAATAGTTTATTCAAGATGGTGGCATTGGAATGCAGATCAAGCTCGAGGAGAAAGTCTTCCAAGAGAAATAAGCTAAGGACCATATGGAACCAAATCAGGTTAAGCCAATACAATCACTACCTCCTCCACCTCATAGATCGGAAAGAATTTTCAATCCCCCTTAGAGGTACTTAGGTACTATTTCAAAGGAAGTAGAGAAAATATTTCTCATAGATAATGGGGTTCATGGTGATGATCCCAAAACCTATAACGAGATGATATCATATATCGACTCTGAGAAATAGTTAGAGAAATGAAGTCAAAAATTGACTCGATGCACTCAAACTAAGTCTGAACCTTGGTAGATTCACCTGAAGGTATAGTACCTATTGGATGTAAATGGATCTACAAGAGAAAGATTGGTGCAAATAGAAATGTGGAGATAGTCAAAGCTAGATTAGTGGCAAAAGGGTATAGTCAGCATGAAGGCATTGACTATCAGGATACCTTTTCGCCAGTAGCTATGCTAAAATCCATCCGCACATTGCTTGCTGTTGTAGTCTATTTCGATTATAAAATATAGCAAATGGACATGAAAATGGCATTCTTAAATGGATACCTTAAGGAAGATACTATATGAAACAACCATTAGGTTTCACATCCAGTGATGCTGATCACAATGTATGCAAGCTGCAAAGATCCATCTATGGACTTAAGCAAGCATCTCAGAGCTGGAATACTCATTTTAATGATGTGATCAAATTATTAGGTTTCATCAAAAATGAGGAGGAACCATGTATTTTCAAAAATGTCAATGGGAGCGCTATTGTCTTCCTCGTACTATACGTGGATGATATCCTCCTTACTAAGAATGATATTTTTATATTAACTATAGTTAAAATATGGTTATCTAAAGAACTCTCTATGAAAGACCTAGGAGAAAAATCCTTCATTCTAGGAATCAAGGTCTATAGAGATAGACCAAATAGATTACTAGGTCTTTTAAAGAAGATGTACATAGAGAAAGTGCTAAAAAGGTTTAGCATGGAAAACTCCAAGGGGGGATTGGTACCCTTCAGATATGACATTCATCTCTCCAAGAAAATGTGTCCCAATACACCAGAGGAGATTGAACGCATGAGCAAGATCTCTTATGCTTTAGCAATAGGGAGTCTCATGTATGCCATGTTATGTACACAACCTGATATAGCCCATGCTATGAGTGTCACGAGCAGATATCAGTCGAATCCAGGTGAAGAATACCAAACTTCTGTGAAATATATCCTTAAGTACTTGAGAAGAACTAAGGATACATTGTTGGTTTTTGGTAATGGAGAACTCCAAGTTCAGGGGTTTATAAACTTGGATATTATGTTCAATATAGATGATCGAAAGTCAATATCTGGAAGTCTGTTTGTGTGTAATGGTGGTGCTATCAATTGAAAGAGTTTCAAGTAGACAGTGATAGTAGATTCTACCAGAATACATTGCTGCATCAGAAGCTGCAAAGGAGGTATTCTGGTACAAGAAGTTCATCGTAGAGATCAGAGTGATGCCATCGGATGCCATTCCTCTTTACTGCGATAATAATGGTGCCATAGCCCTTGCTAAGGAGCTGAGGTCTCACCAAAAATTCAAGCATATCGAGCAGCGATCCCACCTCATCCATGATTACCTCGAGAAAGGTTATGTTGAGATTAAGAGAGTCGACTCCGCAGATAATGCGGCGGACCTACTTACAAAGCCATTAGGCCAGTAGAAGATCGAAGCCCACCTTAAAAAGATGGAACTTAGATTTATAGCCAATTATCTTTAGGTCAAGTGGGAGTTTGATAGATATGTGTGCCCAAGAAGCCAGATTGGCTGACACTTGTAATGCACTTCTGTTAGGAATGGTGTATAGGGCGGAAGCATGGATTTCAAAGCAAAAATTATGAAATCATACTAATCAAATCCGAACCCTAGGACCACCTTATTAGCAATTAAATCATATAACATGCATTTGTAATATAAAAGAAAGTATTAGAACATACCTCTTATCGCTAAATCCTAAATTATTCCTAACAGCAGTCCGTCAAGGGTTCCACTAGGTGCCCACGTATTCACCCTCCAGGTTGATCCACACGAAGACTTGATCAAGATACCAGCACCTCTAATTTGTATATAATTAAAATTCTAATAATAAGAACTTTAATTAAATAGGCAAGACCTTCCTTAGCCTTCATGTCACCTTCCTTGCCTCTCCTTATCTATCTTTCTTTTTTCTTATCTTCTTAATTTTTCTTCCTAATCTCTTAGTCTTAAGATGACTTCTTGTCCTTATAAGGACAAGATCTGGATAAGAGAAGGAAAGAAAGAAACTTGGACAAAGAGAAAACTCTCGTCAAAAAGAAAGATAATTTTTCACAATCCTCCGGACTCATGGTACGCATCCTTATTTATAATGTACATAAGGGTGCCAACACATTTTCTCATGCCCTTTCAAAATATTATCTCATGTTGCTTCAGCCAATCTCATGCCTCATCAGATAATAATGACATGTAGACTTAGTCCAAGAGGTGCCTTAAAGCAGAAGGACTCTCGGACTAATTCTACATAAGTTATTTATGAAGAGTCGTAGGCTTTCATTCTTGGTGCTATCATTTTCAACCATTAGATCAGATAAGAAGGCCATCCAGTGGCTTTAAAATGGGATGCCCATTCAGCAAAATGGCATGGAGATAATCTTTGAATAGTCAAAGTCCCAAAGGACTTTGACTTGGTCCAAGAGGTGCCAAGGAAGAGAGGGCGGCAAGGAGTCCAGGGCGGCAAGGAGTCTTGGGCGACAAAGAGTCCTGGGCAACAAAAATTAAAATGATAATGGAGTTTTTTACCTATAGAACGACTCTTTTGTGCCCCATATCTGATGTCCATGCCCATATAAAAAATTTAGGCGACATGAAAAATGGGAAAAGTCAAAGAAGGTAGGCACCAACTTAATCCCATGCGCTAAAGACTCTTTGCGCATGAAAGACTTCCCACATGCAAGAGAGAGACTCTCTGGCATGTGGGATTTTGGTATGTGATGCCCCATCTAAAGCCCAATCAGTCTAGGTTAATCCAATTTAAGACCAAATCCAATTTGGCTCAAATTGGTCCTTAATTAGCCAAAATCAGAAGCCGATTCGAATCCAATTTGAATCTAGGTGCTAAGGTTTGCAACATGTGCTAGCATGTTCATCTTGCAAACATGATCTAATCTAATTAGATTCTTAATCAATTTTCTTTGTGTGTGACCCATTGGGTTCCACATCTAACCAGCAGTGGGTCTGGGTGTGATTTGACCTAATTTGGTTAAAACTCAACCAAATCGATTTAGGTCAAAACTAGCCTACCCAATTTGACTTAATTAGAACACTTTCTAATTTAATGAATAAATTAAAATTTTAATTTGATCAAACCCACAAGACATGATTGACGTCTAGCAACGTATCGTGACTTTTCGAAAGATGTGAAATTTTGATAAAAATATCAAAAATATCCTTTAGTGAAAATTATCATGCAACTAGATCCTTCGATCTCCCTGCATCTTGAATATGACTCTGGGTATGGAAAAATATCAATCCCAATATCATATTCATTTCTCTTTCAATCTTATGATGATGATTTATTTAATAAAATATTTAAAAATTATTTCTAATTTTTATCATGCTTTGATCAAAGTCTTTCTGAATCATCATTTGTTTGAAGCAGGTAGGATGCAATTTCCTCTTACCAGGAATGATCGATTCTATGTTAGCCTACTCACAATCTTCAAATATAATCCACCATATCCAGATCAACCTGTACATAACTGAGTTATGAATGAGTATGAACCAAAATATGGATTTATATAAGATTCTATGGTAGTTTCAGGTCAAAGGATTACATGCACAATTCCACTATTAGAACCATCTATTGACATGTAGATAAGACTCCATTAGATATTCTCAATTTGGATCAATTCAGTGAACTCATTCTCTAATGAGCACCCACATTCTTATATTAGTGTCATACACAAGTAATTATGAGATCAATCATCCTCTCAATCGAGCATACAAAGGATGTGCTAGTCTTACCAAAAAATATTGATCCCCAACTCAATGTCCCATTGACTAGGAATGATTTAAATTAGGGTTTTAAGATTTTAGGTCTCACTAGTATGATCTCATCATAATCCTAAAATCATAGCCCTAATTTATGGGGTTCATCATAATCTTATATAAATAATAAGACACTGCATATGATGAAAAAATCTTTATTTATTTTAAAATATCATTACATGAGTTTGAAAGATAAAAAAAATAGCCTAAATAAATAAATAAAATTTGATTGGCTTGAGGGCATATTTCTTTCAACTTCTAAGGGTAAAATTATAATTTTGACTATAAATAATAAAATAAATTATTTTCTATCATAGTGTGTATTTGAAAGTGTCTGTGATACATTCCTTGAGTTAATGGTAATGATAGTTCATATTTTCAAGAGTTGAAAATTTAAGACATGAATTTTTATTATTAAGTCATAAAATGCTTTCGACCATAGGATCATCATAAGGATGGTAATTGATCCGGAAGGTTGGTATATGATCATTTTTTTAGAGTAGATGAGTCTTGAGTCTATCGTGTAGTGACACCAGAGCAAGAGTACAAGTACTCGTTAGAGAATGAGGGCACTAAGCATGACCATCTCGAGCAATCATGAGGAAGTCTACCTTCTCATCGATTACTGGCTCAAAGCTGCGGTGGTGTGTCTGGTTCTTTGATCTGAGGTGCATCGGTAGTTTATCTTGAGGGTGTTATAGTTTGACTACACCATAACTCAGTCTCCTAGCCATTCGAAATCCTGAGGTGTATGTTAGCTATAGCATGTTCATTGTAGAAATTAGATTGCACTAATAGGAGATCTATCTATCTCGGTAGATGAGGAGCAGTCCTATGATGATCATGAGAATCAAGTCCATAAGCCCATGGCTATGGTAGAGTGAAACAATAGAAAGAGTTTCTATTAAGTTTTTTCATATTGGACTTGAATCGAATGATTAATTCATATGATGGAAATTAGGGTTCGACGAGATCACCTTAACCCTAATCCGATCGAGGCTCAAGATAGAGGAACTTAATCACACAGATAACTGTATCGAGAGGTTCGCTTTCAGTTCTAATTGATTGCTATCATATGCTGCTAGGTGTCATTGGTGGATTTTGGAAGCAATTAGAATGATTTGGATGATTGATCATACTAGTTGTTTGAATTAGAAAAGTTCTGATCCATTAGAAGATATTTCGATGATGTCGATGATAGAATCATGACATATCCCATTACCATATGGAATTGAACCTAACTAGATCACACAAATAAGGGTTTTGATCTGGATATCATCAATTGGACTAATCCAGTTCAATTGATTTGAATAAGATTCAATTAGGTTCAAGGAAATTGTGCTAGCACATGATTGAGCCTAATATTCTTCTTTAATAATCATTAAAGCTTGTCTCGACTAAGCCAAATGTGTTTAAGCTCACTTAGGAATCTTTACTTAGTCTAACTAGAGCTTGTCTAGGTTAGAAAAGAATTATCTTAATTTATGAAATAAATTTGAGACAACACCTTCCATTTTTCGTCACCTACTAAATCTTTTTTTCGGACATTGGTCAAATGTTGATCTTGGACATTTAGACATCTATCCATGTGTCTTGCACTTAAAGGAGAGTACTTGGGACCTTGTCTTCCTACTAAAAAGTAGACAGAATGGGGGCACATACCTAGGGAGGCGTGCACCCCATGAGGATAAGAGTTGGAGTCTCATATAGATGGGACTCCATGTTGCTTCAGGGAATTAAACTGTATGGCGCCAAAAAATCTTGTTTGACACCTAAGGAGGATTTTGAAGGTCTCTCATCTGATTGGATCAGATGATATCATCCCATCAATCGAATTTATATCTGATTGCACAAAGGGCCGTGATTGGTCGGGATGATGTGGCACTGCATGGCGTAGCAAGGTCTATATAAACCTTGTCTGCGCCTAGAATTGAGAGCTTCTACCTTTAGCCCATGCCACAAAGCTTGTCTTCCTTCTTCTCCATGCCACCCTTTGATCCTCTCTCTCCTCTCCACACCCAAGAAGTTTTGGGCATGAGTTAGGTGCGATCCAAGCAAGTGAAAGGCAACGGGAAAGGAAGAAGGCAGCACTACTGCAAGAGACAACAGTTGTTCTTCAAAAGAATTTTGAAGACCTTCAAGATCAGATCTAGATCTAATTTTTAGAGAATTGATAGAGAAGGAGAAGATCTCTAGATCTTGCCCGAGTGGATATCGATAAAGAATAGGTGCTTGCGTGGCTACATCCAGAACCTCAAGCAAACATCGGGATCATCACAGGATAATAGGATTACCCATAATAAAGGTATAATTAAATTAGATTTAATTTTTATTTTATTTTATTTTATCAGATCAATAAGATCAGATCTGAAGAGTCTCAGATCTGATTATGATCTTAGAAGAAAAAATTTTTGAAATATCCCTCTTGATCCAATCAGATCTGAACGAACCTGACCTGAAAAACAAGATTTTTTTCTTCACATAGGATGACTTAGAGTTTAACTATCAACTCTAATAAGTTATCCACATTGTATTTCAAAATATCAAATCCATCTCATGGATTACCCTAGCTAGGATTTTGCTAAATTGAAATACAGTGATGCATTATCTCCAAACTCTTTGGAGTGGTTAATCCCATCTTAATCACTCACCGACTTCATAAGTACTTGACTATGCCTAGAAATCTTTCATCATTTAATTAAAAATTTAGGTTGTCTGGCACCAAAGCATAGTGAGTTGCTTGCAATCCACCATGGCGATCTCAGGTCCAAGAGATACTTATACCCATATTCCATCAGAGCAATTCTTGACAGCAAAATATTCCAAAATTATCATGTTCAGTAATGATGTACCCCTACATCTTACCTGTATGCCATACCAGTGTCTCCATACTTCTTGGTTAAGAAAATAATCAACCTATATGGCACACAATAATCTATACTTGATAAATGTTATCATCCTAATTAACAATGTATCATTTGATCGGAATAGTTTTACGGACTAATTGATAAATTCTCTCTTTATTGAATCTAAATAGTCCTGAGGACTTCATCACAATATAGAAGTTCATTAAAAGATGTAGACTTATGATGAAAATGTTAGAATAAATATTTTATTTATTAATAAATTATTTATATTTATAAAATAGCATAATCATCAATAGGCTAATGATTAGCTTTGAGACACATTTTCTAACAACACATACTTATCCTAAAGCCACTCAGTACAGTATCTAATACCATCTTCAACTTGCGATTATCGAACTCCTTTACCACCAAGGCTTTTAATAAGGAGGTCGGCAAGGTTCTCCTTTTCATCAATCTTCTAAAGATCGACATCACCTCGATTCACGATCTTCCAAACCAAGTGATAGCGGCATAGTATGTGCTTCATCCACTAATGTGCCTTTGGTTTCTTCGCTTGAGCAATTGCTCCAGTGTTGTCATAGTAGAGCAAGACCAGACCAACCAGGAAGGATGCTACTCTAAGCTCGATGATGAACTTTCTCATCCATATAGCTTCCTTCATAGCATCTGATGCCATAATGTACTCGACCTTACATACTGAGTATGCTACAGTGTGCTGATTGAAACTCTTCCAACAGATGGCTCCATCATTCAGGATAAAAACATAACCCGACATGCTCTTATTGTCATCATGGTTAGATTAAAAACTAGAGTCTATAAACCCCATAAGTTTTAGATCTGACTCATCATAGATCAGCTACTAGTCCTTAGTATTTCAAGATGATTTTCACCACCTTCCAGTGGTTCTTTCTTGGATCAGATTAGTATCTACTCACTACTCCTAGTGAGTATGCCACATCTAGTCTCGTACATATCATGGCATATATGATAGATCTTACTACTGAAGCATATAGGATTCTACTCATATGCTCTCTCTCTTCAGAAGTTGTCAGACAATTCTTTTTAGAGAAAGTAATTCTGTGGCCTATCAAAAGATAGCCTTTCTTAAAATTTTCATGCTGAACCTCTTCAGTGCAGTATCTATATATGTGGACTGGGATAACCCAAGCATCCTCTTTGATCTATCCCTATAGATCTTCATTTCTAGGATATAGGATGCTTCATCCAAGTCTTTCATGAAGAACTAAGATGACAACCATACCTTTATTTCTTGCAGCATGGAGATGTCATTTCCGATTAAGAGAATATCATCCACATACAGGATAAGAAATACAACTGCCAGACCACTTGTCTGAAGGGAAATCCTGATTTTTCGATCCAGGTTCGTTCAGATCTGATCAGATCAAGAGATATATTTCAAAAAATTTTCTCTTGATCCCAATCAGATCTTGATATATTTCAGATCTGATTCTTATTATTTTAATTAAATAAAATTAAAAGATAAATTAAATCAAATTTAATTTACCTGATCTAGGTAATCCTATTATCCCGTTGATGATCCTGTTTGCAGCGGAAGGTTCTGGATCTTAGCCATTGAAGCGCCTAGCCTCTATCGGTATCCACTTGGGTTGGATTTGGAGATCCTCTTCTTCTCTATCACACCTCCAAAAATCAGATCTGGATCTGATCTGGAGGATCTTCAAAACTCTTTTGAAGATGAGCAGTCGTCCTTTGCAGCAGCGCAGCCTTCATATTTTTGATCGCCTTTCTTTGATTTGGGTGCAGCTACCTGTGTGATTCAGTTCTTCTATCTTGAGCTCTGATTAGATTAGGATTTAGGTGAACTCGTCAAACCCTAGTCTCTATCATATGATGTAATCATTCGATTCGAGTCCAATGTGAAAATCTAAATAGAAACTCTTTCTATTATTTCACTCTACCATGGCCATGGATTTCTGGACTTGATTCTAATGATCATCATAGGGCTACTCCTCTACCACCAAGGTAGATAGATTCCATCTTGATGCAATCCAGTTCCTACAATGAACATGTCATAGCCAACATACACCTCAGGGTTCCATATGGCTAGGAGATCGAGTAATGGTGTAGTCAAACTATAACACCCTCAAGGTGAACTGCCGATGCACCTCAGGTCAAAGAACCAGACACACTACTGCAGCATCGAGTCAGTCATTGACGAGAAGGTAGACTCTCTAATGACTACTCGAGGTGGTCACGCTCAGTGCCCTCATTCTCTAACAAGTACCTATACTCTCGCTCCGGTGTCTCCACACCATAGACTCAAGACTCATCTACTAAAGAGAAGCGATTGTACACCAACCTTCCGGATCAATCACCATCCTCGTGATGATCCTATGGTCAGGAGCAATTTATGAGTTAATAATGATTATTCATGTCTTAAATTTTCAACTCTTGAAAATATGAATTATCATTACCATTAACTCAAAGGATGTATCACAGACACTAAATACACATATGTGATAGAAAATAACCCATTTATTGATTTTAGTCAAAATTACAATTTTGCCCCTAGAAGTGTATTACAAGTGTCAGCCAATTCTGACTTCTAGGGCACATATATCTAACAATCTTCCACTTGTCCTAAAGCCAATTGGCTACAAGTCTAAGTCCCATCTTCTCAATGTGGGCTTCAATCTTCTGCTGGCCCAACGGCTTTGTAAGTGGGTCTGCCACATTATCTACGGAGTTGACTCTCTTGACCTCGACATAACCCTTCTTGAGGTAATCGCGGATGAGGTGGTATCGCCGCTCAATATGCTTGGATTTCTGGTGAGACCTCGGCTCCTTAGCAAGGGCTATGGCGCCATTGTTGTCGCAGTATAGAGGAATGGCATCTAATGGCATTACGCCGAATTCTGCAGCAAACTTCTTGTACCAGAATGCTTCTTTCGCAGCTTTTGATGCAGCGATATATTCTGCTTCCATGGTGGAATCTGCTATCACCGTTTGCTTGGAACTCTTCCAGCTGATAGCTCCACCATTGCACACAAACAGACTCCCAGATGTCGACTTTCGATCATCTATATCGGACATGAAGTCCGAGTCTGTGTATCCCTGGACCAGGAGTTCTCCGTTACCAAAGATCAGCATCATATCCTTAGTTCTTCTCAAGTACTTAAGGATACATTTCACAGAAGTCCAGTGTTCTTCACCTGGATTTGACTGATATCTGCTTGTGACACTCACAGCATGGGCTATATCAGGTCGTGTACATAGCATGGCATACATGAGGCTCCCTATTGCAGAAGCATAAGGGAACTTGCTCATGCGTTCTATTTCCTCAGGTGTGCTGGGGCACATCTTCTTGGAAAGATGAATACCATGTCTGAAGGGTATTAATCCCCTCTTAGAGTTTTCCATACTAAACCTCTTTAGTACTTTCTCTATGTACATCTTCTGTGAAAGTCCTAGCATCCTATTCGGTCTATCCCTATAGACCTTAATTCCTAGAATAAAGGATGCTTCACCTAGGTCTTTTATGGAGAATTCCTTGGACAACCACATCTTGACTGATGTCAACATGGGAATATCATTCCCAATAAGAAGGATGTCATCCACGTACAATACGAGGAAGACAATAGCGCTCCCACTGACCCTTTTGAAAATACATGGTTCCTCTTCGTTTTTGATGAAACCAAACTTTTTGATCACATCATTAAAATGAGTGTTCCAGCTCCGAGATGCTTGCTTAAGTCCATATATGGACCTTTGCAGCTTGCAAACCTTGTGATCAGTATCACTGGATGTGAAACCTAGCGGCTGTTCCATATAGATATCTTCCTCAAGATATCCATTTAGGAATGTCGTTTTTACGTCCATTTACCATATTTCATAATCAAAATAGGCTGCAACAGTAAGCAATGTGCGGATGGATTTTAGCATAGCTACTGGGGAAAAGGTATCCTGATAGTCTATGCCTTCGCGTTGACTATAACCTTTTGCCACCAATCTAGCCTTGAATGTCTCCACATTCCCATCTGCACCAATCTTTCTCTTGAAGATCCATTTACATCCAATAGGTACTATACCTTCTGGTGGATCCACCAAGGTCCAGACTTGGTTTGAGTGCATCGAGTCAATTTCTGACTGCATTGCCTCTAGCCATTTCTCGGAGTCGATATCTAATATCGCCTCGTTGTAGGTTTTGGGATCATCACCATGAGCACCATTACCTATGAGGAATATTTTCTCTACATCCTCTGAAACAATACCTAAGTATCTTTCAGGGGGATGGGAAACTCTTTTCGATCTACGAGGTGGAGGAGGTAGTGTTCTTATTGGCTCAACCTGATTTGGTTCCACTTGGTCCTTAGCTCGTTCTGCTTGTGAGACTTTCTCATCAAGTTTGATCTGCCTTCCAATGCCGCTATCTTGAATAAACTATTTTTCAAGAAATATGGCATGTCGACTTATAATCACATTGTGGTCTTCTGGAATGTAGAAATAGTATCCTAATGACTCTTTAGGATATCCTATGAATCGAGCTCTGAAGGACCTAAATTCTAACTTGTCTGCTTGTTGTCTTTTGACATGAGTCGGACAACCCCAAATTCTGAGATGACTTAGACTTGGTTTCTTACAGTGCCAAATCTCATATGGTGTGGTAGGAACGGTTTAGAAGGAACCCTGATCAGTAGATAGATTGAAGTTAACAATGAGTGTCCCCAAAGAAAATCAGGGAGGTCTATGAAGCTCATCATGGATCGAACCATATCTAATAGAGTCTGATTTCTCCGTTCTGAAACCCCGTTGAGTTGAGGTGTTCCTGGTGGAGTCCATTGAGAGACTATGCCATTATCCTTAAGATAGTCTAGGAATTCTCTGCTAAGGTATTCACCTCCTCGATCTGATCGAAGAACCTTAATGGGTTTTTCTGTTTGTTTTTCTACTTCATGTCTGAATTCTTTGAACTTTTCAAAGGCTTCAGACTTGTGTCTCATAAAATACACATACCCATACCTAGATAGATCATCGGTACAGATAATGAAGTAGACAAAATTGCCTCTAGCTGGCACATCAGATGGGCCGCACACATCAGTATGTACTAGGGCAAGGAGATCTGTGGCCCTCTCCCCATGTCCAACAAAAGGGAGTTTGGTCATTTTGCCTTGAAGACAGGATTCACAAGTTGGATGTGACTCAGAAGTCAATGGACTCAATAGCCCATTTTTCAGCAAATTGTTGATCCTATCTTCTGCTATATGACCTAATCTCAAGTGTCATAGATATCTGTCATTTGGACTATCCCTAGGTCGTTTGGCATTCACATTTTGCTCGATAGTTTGAACAGGTACATCAATATGTAGCTGATAAAGACCATTAATAAGGAAACCATTTGCAATTTTATTTCTTTCATAAAGAATATTACAATGGTCCTTAAAGAAGGTGATCACATAACCTTCTTGTGCTAAGCAAGAAATAGAAATCAAATTCCTGCTGGCTGCAGGCACAAAATAACAGTCTTTCAAAACTAAGTCTAAACCGGATGGTAATCGTAGAGGGTATGTTCCCACGACTACTGCAGCAACTCTTGCTCCATTACCAATGCGTAGGATCATGTCTCCATCCCTCATCCTCCTGCTATCCTCAAGACCCTGCATAGAAGTGCACAGATGAGCACTAGAACCAGAGTCAAGCACCCAATTGGATGCAGAAGAAATCGTAAGGTTAGACTCAATAACGAGCATACCTCCAGAAGGACCTTCCTTCTTGTTCTTCAGGGTGGCCAGGTAAGTAGGGCAGTTTCGCTTCCAATGGCCGTCGCTGTTGCAATGGAAACACTTTTCTTTGCCATCAGCCTTTTTCTTCGATTCTGCCTTCTTCTTCTTTGATCCTTCCACCTTTTGCTTTTTTATAGACTTCTTTTTCTTTCCATAAGACTTTCTTTTGGAAGAAGTCCGTTCCATAGCAAGAACTGAGCCTTTAGAACCTTTCATAGAAAGCTCAGTGGTAACCAGCATATTCATTAACTCGGCCAAGGAATTCTGAAGTTTATGCATGTGGTAATTCATGATGAATTGTCCATATGCATCAGTCAAGGATTGCAGAATGATATCGTTCTGCAGGTCCAAGTCCAACTTCACACCAAGCTTCTCAAGCTCTTCCATGTCCTTGATCATTGTCAGACAGTGATCTTGGACTGACTGCCCATCACGCATCTTAGCCTTAAAAAGTCATTTTGTGACTTGATATTTGGCTGTGCGACTCTGTTCACCAAACATCTCCTGCAGGTGAGCCAACATTTGGCGAGCAGTCCCGATATCCTCATGTTGGCACTGGAGCTCATCAGACATCGAGCCCAACATGTAATATCAGGCCTTATTATCTTCATCAATCCATTTTTCCAGAGACGCTCTCTGTTCAACAGATGGACGGGCTGGTAATGTGGGAGGGTCCTAGTCCAAAATATGGGTTAACTTCTCAGAATCCAAAATAATTTTGTAGTTCCTGAGCCAATCTTTATAATTGGGTTCGGTCAGTCTATGTGTGTCCAGGATACGTGCCGATGGGTTGGACGCAGACATATTGCTGTAGAGAGTCAAAGATTCTAGTTAGATACTATAATTTTGACTTAACCAATTTGTTTAGGAATTTTATTTTTAAACAAATTAGCTCCCACTATTTTCTCGGATCCCTACACTCCCTCTGTAGAGATACGAAAATCTCCATGATTAATGATTTCTAGTGGGTGGTGCGGTCTCACCAACTTACTCATCACCTCACCTAACAGTTATTGGTGATGGGTTAGCCAATGAGTGAACAACTCTTGTTCAATGATTCTCTAATCATGGTGCACCCGAACTTGGTCTCTAATTCATGAATCTCACCATATCCGAAATATTGATCCACTCCTTAGTTAAGTCAGACCCACCATTTGCATAGACTGGGTTTCTAATTGAGTCTCTCACCATATCCAGAATATTGAGCTCAACTCATCCTCCAGCCCATAGCATCCAATGCCTAATAGACATGGTTGCATCTTCCCGGTGCAACTGAGCCACTGTATCCAGCCGAGAACAATCAACCCCGGGAAGGGCCCGCACATCTACAATGGTGGAAGACCTTCGACTTAATCTTTTCTTAGGGAGAATTGATTCAGGTCTCATTAAACTAGACTTGGCTTAGTCATAACAATTATGACTAACCTAGTGGCATGGGTTAGCTCGGATTATTGACCACCTCAGATCAGAACTGTGTCAATAGATATGGCCAGGTAAGTGAGACCGATGGAAAGAATATGCCATTAACTCATACAAGAACGCATTCAGGTCGAGTAGCTTCCAACTAAAAACCAGTCGGTCATCTATGCCAAACTTACCTTAGACACCAAATTGTTGAGCCAAAACCAATTGGGTTAGCCTACAATCCAGACTCTAACCTCTGAGCCTAATTAGGTCTTGCTTGATCGTGACTCGATCTTGACTCAGACTTAATCCTATTAGGCTGGTCAATTTAAGCATTGTTGATCCCATCTAACCAACTCTTGATTCAGTTTGATCAACCGCTTAGACCTAATTGAGCTACCCAAGCCCGAACCCAGTATTATGAATATGTCTTAGATCTGAAATTCTTAATTTTAGACCTAATTAATATTTCATAAACTTAATTCTTAATTAAGTAGGATTCATAAACAAAATATGCACAATAAATCCTAGGGTTTCAGGATCTAGGGTTTTGCAGAAAGTAAGTTTTGGATTTCTGATTAAGGACGAACATGCAGCACCCCTACACATCATAAGAATATCCCATCGAATGGGAAGAGAGGGCCTTTAAACCCTTCTTCATTTTTATGACCGGACGGCCAAGAGAAACGCCTTAATCAGGAACATTCAATACTACAAAACAATATCAGATCTATATCATATATCTTATATATAAAGTAGATCTAATCATGGCATATTTTGCATACATCTCATGTATCAAATCATGCATGTTTTTAGATCTAAATTATCTCATAATAATCTAAAAAATTATATTTAAATTAATCTTATCAAAATAAATTCTAATCTAGATAATTATGTAGAACTATTCTACAACTAGTCTAGACATGCATCAATCATATCTCATATGATATTCAAAAATTAAATAATTTTTATTTGCTATTTTTTAGATGTTATTATAACACTTATAATATTAAAAAACAGTAAATAAAAAGATCTAAAACATGATTTAATCAGATTAAATCAAAAATATGCAAGAATATTCTATAGAACTATTCTATTCTAGAACTAGTCATGCATATCTTCTAATCTTAGATCCAAATTATTTAATTTTAATTTTTTCTGATTTTAGATCTGATCATATCTCATGTGACATCTGAAATCAATTATTTTCTAATTAAAATAAATTTAAAATTAGATCTAAACAATTTAGAACCATGGCTCTGATACCAGTTGAAGGGAAATCCTGATTTTTCGGTCCAGGTTTGTTCAGATCTGATCAGATCAAGAGATATATTTCAAAAAATTTTCTCTTGATCCCAATCAAATTTTGATATGTTTCAGATATGATTCTTATTATTTTAATAAAATAAAATTAAAAGATAAATTAAATCAAATTTAATTTACCTGATCTGGGTAATCTTATTACCTGTTGATGATCCTGTTTGCAGCGGAAGGTTCTGGATCTTAGCCATGCAAGCGCCTGGCCTCTACCGGTATCCACTCGGGTTAGATCTAGAGATTCTCTTCTTCTCTATCACACCTCCAAAAATCAGATCTGGATCTGATCTGGAGGATCTTCAAAACTCTTTTGAAGATGAGCAGTCGTCCTTTGCAGCAGCGCAGCCTTCTTATTTTTGATCGCCTTTCTTTGATCTAAATCGCACCAACCAAGGTCCAAAACTCCTTTTGGATGTGGAGAGCAAGGGGAGAAGAGACTATGGCATGGAGAACTTGATTTCTGAACTTGATTCTCATGATCATCATAGGGCTACTCCTCTACCACCGAGGTAGATAGATTCCATCTTGATGCAATCCAGTTCCTACAATGAACATGTCATAGCCAACATACATCTCAGGGTTCCATATGGCTAGGAGACCGAGTAATGGTGTAGTCAAACTATAACACCCTCAAGGTGAACTGTCGATGAACCTTAGGTCAAAGAACCAGACACACTACTGCAGCATCGAGTCAGTCATTGACGAGAAGGTAGACTCCCTAATGACTACTCAAGGTGGTCACGCTCAGTGCCCTCGTTCTCTAACGAGTACCTGTACTCTCGCTCCGGTGTCTCCACACCGTAGACTCAAGACTCATCTACTAAAGAGAAATGATTGTACACCAACCTTTCGGATCAATCACCATCCTCGTGATGATCCTATGGTCAGGAGCAATTTATGAGTTAATAATGATTATTCATGTCTTAAATTTTCAACTCTTGAAAATATGAATTATCATTACCATTAACTCAAAGGATGTATCACAGACACTAAATACACATATGTGATAGAAAATAACCCATTTATTGATTTTAGTCAAAATTATAATTTTGCCCCTAGAAGTGTATTACAAGTGTCAGTCAATTCTGGCTTCTAGGGCACATATATCTAACGTTGCCCACTTGTAAATATAGGGCCCTTCTCCATTCTTAATGAAGTCATACATTTTGATCACCTTATCAAAATGCATTTCAAACTTTGAGATGCCTGCTTCAATCCATAAATGGATCTCTAAAGCTTTGCATACCTTGGACTCATCTATGGATGTAAACTCTTTAGGTTGTATTATATACACCTCTTCAATCAGCTCTCCATTTAGAAAAGCTATCTTTACATCCATCTGCCAGATCTTATAGTTCAGATGTGCAGCTATCGCAAGTATAATTCGAATAAATTTGAGCATTACCATAGAAAAGAATGTCTCATCATAGTCAATACTATAATGTTGATGATACCCCTTGGCAACTAGATGGACTTTATTGGTCTCCACTTTTCCATCTGCATCCTTCTTTTTTTTGAAGATCTACTTACATCCAATGGATTTATCCCCTTCAAGTAGGTCAACCAATGTCCACACATCATTGATCTTCATGGACTCCATCTTGGATTTCATGGCCTCAAGCCATTCTCGAAATCAGGTCTCTACATTGCATCCATGTACGTGATCGAATCCTCATCATTCTCATCGAGTTTGATAGGATCACCATCTCAGATCAAAAAATCATAGTATCTATCTGGCTGACACGGTACTCTATCGGATCGCCTTAACGGTGTAGTTACACTGAGCTTCAGATTTGATCTAATCAAATTCGATTCAGGTTTAGCTAATGGTGTTGGTTCTTCTACTAGTTGAACTTTCTCAAGTTCAATCTTAGAGGCAATAATTTCTTTACTAAGAAACTTTTTTTCTAAAAAGATTATCCATTTGCTGATGAACATCTTTTGTTCTTTAGCATGATAGAAGTAATAACCCCTAGTTTTTTTGGGGTAACCTATAAATACATACTTATCGGATCGGGGTCCAGGTTTATCTATACACAAATGTTTGATGTAGGCCGGACAATCCCAAACCCAAAGGTGAGAAAGTATAGGCCTGCATCCAGTCCATATCTCATATGGAGTCTTTGCAACAGATGTACTCAAAACATTGGTCAATATAAAACATGTAGTCTCAAAAGCATAACCCAAAAATAAAATAGGCAGACTAACAAACCCCATCATAGATCGAACCATGACCAACATAGTTTGTTTCCTCCTTTTCAATATACCATTATGCTGTGGTGTTCCTTGAGGAGTCCATTATAAGAGAATCTCATTCTCTCCTAGATATGTCAAAAACTCACTGGATAGGTATTCACTTTCTTGATCTGATCGAAGATTTTTAATTTTTTTTTTAGTTTATTTTTCTACTTCATACGAATTCATTTGAACATTTTAAACAATTCAAACTTATGTTTCATAAGATAAATGTACCCATACCTAGATAGGTTGTCAGTAAACATAATGAAATAGTAATATCCACCTCTAGCAATAGTGTTCATAGGTCCACATACATCACTATGTATGAGACTTAGAACTTCACTGGCTCTTTCATTCTTTCCAATAAAAAGTGATTTTGTCATCTTTTCTAGAAGACAGGATTCACAAATCGGCAATGATTCACAATCATTGACATCAAGGATTCTCTCTTTGGCTAACATGTTTATCTTGTTCTTGTTAATATGACCAAGCTTGTAATGCCAAAGGTAAGCATTTATGACATTATCTAATTTAGAGTATTTATTAGTTATGTACATTACACTCATAGGTTGTGACAAAATATAAATATTATTTTTTTAGTGTCTATGCATTATTGTAACATTATTCATAATGATATCATAATAATCTTTCTTTATTGATAAATGATAACAGGCTTTGGCCTAAAGGCCAACAAAAATTATATTCATCAAAAAAAAAGAGGGACAATAATGATAATTATCTAGAGAAATGATATTATAATTAAAAATAAATTAAACTATTTTCAAAGCTAGAACTAGAATAGAATTTTCATCTCCAATATTTAGGAATCGCTCATTATTCTCAAAATTTTCTACTAACTTGAAGTCCTTACAACGAATTGCAAATATACACTGAACTTCCAGTATCCAATACCCAGATAGTAGTATCATAAATAGAGAGATTACAAGATATTATTATATAACATCCTTGATCAGCAACTTCTTGCTCTTTTCTCCTGTTCAGCATATTGGAGTCACGAAAAGGTACTGAGAACAGTGCCCCTGCTTCTTACAGTGGAAGGACTCTGCCTGATTTGGATCAGTCTTGGACCTTTTGTTTAGATTGGATATAGAAATCCTAGCACAAACCTCTTCATACTGCTGAACAATATTCAACTTCTGATACTTATTATCGAAGTTGGATCTCATAAGTATGACACTATCTAATAGTGCACGATGCAACTTAAGCTTGGCCTTAACTGCTCATAGAAGAATGAAAACTCTAATTAGTAAATGATTTATTAAGCCTTAAGATTAGGACTTTAATCAAAAGATTCTTTTACTATTTTATATAAATTGATAGCCTCTACCTTCAATTCGAAAAATTATCCTAATTTCTTAGTGGGTACTAGAATCCACACAAACTGCATATGGGCCTGTGGAAAGCTCTAGCTAATCCATGTGCATCTATGGATAGGTTCTTAACCAACTATTTTTTTAAATAATTTTTAGTATTAGATTTTACACCATATATATTTTTAATAGGCTAAGGCCTCCATCGAAAGTTCTGGTTAGGTCCAATCATTAACATTATTGAGTTTGGTGCATCAAATGAACGATAATCAGACCCAAGAAAAGCTTTGGCTAACCTGATCGCCATTCAAAGAGTGCGATCTAATCATCATATGATGAATGATAATTTCAATATCTCGATGAACACCAGGCGTAACGCACCTCCAATGTCCACCTAGATGATTGACCCTATTATCATCCACCTTAATGGGAGGCTATGATCTAGTTATCACCATAACTATCTCATTTTAAGAACCTATTAATTTTAGAAGATTTGATTAATAGTTTTACAAGAAGAGAGTTAGATAAACCAGCTAATCATGATCCTCCCACTGACTTCACCAAGTTAGATTAAGGGAGACCATAGATAGGCTAGTCTAGGAGCATCAAAATTAGTCACACTGATTTACCTAGCTAACATAGTTTATCTCAAATTGTCAAGTGATCTAATCAAAACATAACTTCACCAAGAAGGCTAGGTAAGTGAGAATGGTGAGAGGGATATGCCATTAACTTATCAAAGACCAAATCAATGTGAGTAGCTCCAAATTAAAAACCAGTGGTCGAAATTGCGAGATTGAACTTAGACACCAACTGGTTAATTAGTTTCGATTAGATCAATCTAACATTTTAGGCTAGATCGCTTAGCCAAGAATCAAGTCTATTTTGGTTCTCGTTAAAGACATGGACTTAACCACCTATAACAATTGTAATTGATCTAAAGAAACCTTGACCTAATCTAAGACAAAAATTAATTAAATTTAGTCAACTCTCTAATTAAGTCCATTCTTTAATCAACCTTAGGTCTAACCCAATTAGTGGACTTAATTCACTCTAACCCATTAACCCAAATTTTGTGATTTATGTCTTAGGATCTTTAATTCACAATCCTAAATTTAAAAAAAATAATTATTAATTCTTAATTAAATTTTGGGTTGAGGGTTGGGATTTGACATTTCAAAAATAATTTTTATGTTTATAAAATATTTTTACAACATGATTCTATCAACTAAGTTGCATGTTTGATTTATAATCAATATCCAAATAATAAATAACATAAACATGAATCTACTTTACATCTACTCTAAACATATTCATGATTATGTACATCTATTTAAAATAATTTTAATTTTAAATAATCATAAATCATCTTAGATCAGATCTAACATAATTATGATCATAAAAATCATATTGAAATATTTTTAATTAAATCATAAAATCTCTTAGATCTAATCTAAAATTGTATAATTAAGATTTTAGATCAGCACGTACTAGAATAATCTTTCTACTGTAAGGGATAAATCTTACAACAGGACAATTTTATAAGATCAGTCTGTGCGATCTAAAATTTTTATTTTTAGATTTAATATCAGCTTATAATTTAGATCTAATTTAAATAATAGATCTAAAATATGCAAAAAATTATATAAAAAAGATATAGGCTCTGATACCAGTTGAAGAAAAAATCTAGGATTGTAGCATGTATTTTGAAACTTTTTTTCAAAATCAGAATAGCAGAAGCTACAGATTAATCTAATTAATCTATAAAATATATAAATAAACTCTAGATCTAGAATCTAATGATATGATTAAAGCAAGCATCTAAATCTAAAAATTAAATAAAATATAAAATAATGATGTTGATCATATCAACATCAAACAAGAAAAACTAGATCTAATCTAATCTGCAATTGAGATCAAATCTCATTAACTTTTTCATGGATTTGGATATCCACTTCTTGATCTGAGGTTGAGGATATCGCTTTGAGCTACACACATATCTAGTATCTACAAGAAGTCCACATGAAGTTTCGATCATGATCCAAAGTCCAGCAATCTGAGAATCAGCACGATGTGCTAGCACTGTGCTAATCCTTCATCAACGATTGATGCTGAATCTCCTTCTTCAATTGATTTAAACTCTTCAAGGATCAAAGAAGGAGAAAAGAAGATCTGGAAGAAGCCTTCTTCCCACACTCTTCTCTCAAAAATTTGTAGAAGAAAATCTCTAGGCCCTTTCCTCTCACCTAGGCACAACAATTTGTGTCCTACACCCTCAACTTTGATATGCGCAAGGTCTCCATGCCCAAACCCACTCTCTCAGTTCTAAAATCTCTCAAAATTTTATGATTTAACTCTCTTTAAATAGAGAGTTAGAGAAGAGTCCCTGTCTAGGTCAAACACCAAGATAGAGAGTCCAAATAGAACAAGGATAGGGGCGTCCAACTCTTGAGCATCTCCTCAAACTTTTCTTGCATGGATTCAAGATATTTGATATACAATTAAATTCTATTTTTTTCATAAAAATTTTAGAAAAAATTTGAATTAATTGGTCCCATAATGGATAAGAGTTTTGAGTTTGTCCAAACTCTATCATATAAAGTCTAGATCATCACTACTTAGTTTTGATCAAATCCAGCACCACAAACCATCTAAGAAGGATATGGGGGCAAGGATAGATGTGGAACCTTTCTAGAAATTAGATTTTTCATGAAAAAATGCATGAAAAAGATGTGGAGATAGGAAAAGTGGCGCAAAAAAGGAGTCCTAGTCTAACTAGGACTACATGCTTTGACTAGTCAAACCAAATCTTTAGCCTAATTAAAATAGATCTTGATGCAACCTAACTAATAGTATTTCTAATCCAATTAAAAATCTAATTTAATTTTAATTTAATTTTTTAATCAATTTAGAAATTAGGTGCACTCAAGTCCTAGTTCAGTTGGAAATTATTCTTCCTTACAATTGGCTTATCTAATAAATCAATTGAACTTGATCTAATCAAGCTCAAATCAAATCTAATTGAATTTTCTTCAATTAAACTTGATCTTAGCCCAATTGCTCAATCAAATTGAACTAATTAGCAATTTGATTACTAATCAATCCGCCTACAATACTTGCATTAGGTCAAACATCAATCGTATTGAATGTTTAACCCTAAAACGATCTTAATCATTGATCAACCATCCAATCAAATAGAGAAATCTAATGTGTGTGACCCCATAGATTTGAACCTAAGCTGGTAGCATAAGAATAAATTTTCGTACCAATTGAAGTGACCATCTAGCTATGGTACTTAACGGTCAGATAGGTTGAATGTATAAAGAAACATTCTTAGAACCCATGTAGATATGATTTTCTTATAATTCATCCTCTTGACCATAAATGCTCATTGGATGACTCAGGGTTTAACTGTCAACTCTAAATAAGTCATCCACATTATATTTTAAAATATTAAATCCATCTCATGGATTATCCTGGCCAAGATTTTTCTAAATTGAAATATAATGAAGCATTATCTCCAAACTCTTTAGAGTGGTCAATCTCATCTTAATCACACACCAACTTTACAAGTACTTGATTGTGCCCAAAAATCTTCCATCATTGACTTAAAAATTTAGGTATTCCTGCACCAAAGCATGGTGAGCTACTTGCAAGCCACCGTGGCGATCTCAGGTCCAAGGAATACTTATATTCATATCCAATCAGAGCAATGCTCCAGAGTTGATCACGTTCAGTGATGATGTACCCCTACATCTCATCTATCTGCCATACCAGTGTCTCCATACTTCTTGGTTAAGATGATAACCAATCTATATGGTACACAATGATCGACACTCGATAAATATTATCATCCTGATTAACAATATATTATTTGATCGTGAACAATTTTAAGGACAATCGATAAATCCTCCCTTTATCAAATCTAAATAATCCTAAGAACTTCATCACAACATAGAAGTTCGTTAGAAGATATAGACTTATAATGAAAATGCCAGAATAAATACTTTATTTATTAAAAAATTATTTATATTTATAAAATTGCATAACCATCAATAGGCTGATGATTGGCTTTGTGATATATTTTTAACAAATTCTATCATAAAATTGGCTAGTATCTGAGCTTTAATTAACAACCGAGGATAAAACTTAATATCAAATTTAGTGAACTCATTCGCCCACTTTGCTATTCTCTCAAAAGTATCTGGCCGGTGAAGAACTGCCTCTATTGATTGGTTGGTGAGGATTCTTATTATATGCCCTTGGAAATAAAGTCGAAGCTTCCTAGTTGCAATCAACAAAGCATTGATTAGCTTTTTCAATTTAGTATATCTTCTTTCTACATTCCTTAGGACTCGACTTATGTAGTAAATGAGCTTTTGAACTTTCAGTTCCTCTCTGATTAGGACAGCTCCAATGGCCATAAGAGATACTGTCAAGTATAAGAACAACTCCTCATCTAGTTCAGGCTTGGCAAGGAGAGGGGATGAGCCGAGGTAGTTCTTTAATTCCTCAAATGCTTGCTGACACTCTAGGATCCAGCAGAAGTTCTTTGGTTGTTTGAGGACTTGAAAGAAGGGCATGCAGCATTCGATCGATCTTGAAATGAAGCGATTCAAAGCAATGACCTTCCTTGCCAAGCACTGAACTTCTTTTATTATCTTGGAAACAATCATCTCTTGAATGACTTTGATCTTCTTTGGGTTTGTCTCGATGCTGTGCCTTAACACCATCATTTTAGAAACTTTTTTGAAGTCATCTCAAAAGTGCATTTGGTTGGATTCAGCTTTATTTTGTACTTTTGAAGAGTATTAAATATTTCTTTCAGATCAGCAATGTGATTTCTCGAAGATCGACTTTTGATGAGCATGTCATCTACATAAACTTTCATGTTGCGGTCGATCTACTTCTTGAAGATTTTATTCACTAAGCACTAGTAATTATCGCACCTGCATTTTTTAGTCCAAAAAGCATAATCCTGTAATAATAAAGATCACGATCAATAATAAAAGTAGTTTTATCCTCATTCTTAAGTGCCATCTGGATTTGGTTATAGCTCGAGAAGGCATCCATGAAGGTGAGGAGCTTGTGGCTCAAGGTTGCATCCACCAGTTGATCAATTCTAGGCAGGAGGTAGCTATCCTTTCGGTAGGCTTTATTTAGATCAGTAAAGTCTATATGCATCCTCCACTTGCCATTCATCTTCTTGACAAGAATCACATTTGCAATCTAATCTAGGTAGGATACCTTTCAGATAAACTTGGCTTTGAGGAGCTTATCTACCTCGTTCGTGATGGCCTTCTATCGCTCAGGTGTAAAGCTGTGCTTCTTTTGCTTCATAGATTAGTGCTTGTGATCTATAGCTAGGTTATGCTCCATAACTTTGGCATCGATACCAAACATATCTATAGGGACCCAGGCAAAGACATTGACATTCCTCTATAGAAAGATGACAAGCTACCTTCTAACTTCTTTTCTCAAGTTGGAGCTAATTTGAATTATGTGGTCATCATTTCCATCATTCAAAGGGACTGCAATAAGGTTGTCGATTGGTTTTTCTCATTCTTCCATCAGATCATCACGGGCATCAAGTCCATCAATGGGATAAAGTTTTGGTTGCCTTCCTCCTTGTAGAGTAATTATGTAATAATGACGTGCTAAGGCTTGATCTTCCCTAACTTCTTCAACTTTGTATTCTATTAAAAACTTTATCTTCATGTAATATGTTGATACCACAGCTCGAAGTGCATTCAACCTAGGTCGGCCGAGAATCATGTTGTAGGTAGAGAGAGCTTTTACCATTAGAAAACCAACCTAAGCTCTGGATTGTTTTGCATTATGAACTGCCACAACTGGAAAAATAATTATTTCTTCAACTGATACAGCATCACTAGTGAACCCCACCAATGGAGAACTTATTGATCCCATATAGTTATCAAGTATAGACATTTTATAGAAAGCATCGTAAAATAAAATATCAGCTGAGCTTTTATTATCAATCAAAACACGACGTACATCATAATTAACAATATTTAAAGTGACCACAACTACATCATTATGCAAAAATTGAAGCTCTTGTGCACTTCGATAGTGAAAGCCATGGATTCCTCAGTCCTTTGCTTTTTTGTTGACCCAGTCGATCTAGTGGCCTCCCCCTATCGATGTCCCATAGCAATGGTGTTGATGATCCCAAGCAGAGGCTGATCTTCTTATGGTTCATCCCTCCAAGGTGGTTCTGATTGTAGCAAGGCTCTTGACCGATCTTTCCTCCTTTCGGGCTGACGTTGTAGGAATCGATCCAATTGGCCTCATTTGATCAACTCTTTAATTTCATCCTAGATCTAGATACATTCTTCAATATCGTGACCATAGTTACGATGATACAAGCAATACTTATTTGGATTGCGCTTGCTTGGATGAGACTATATTTTTTTTGGCCTCGATAGTTGCTTCTTGATTTTCATTAGTATTTAGACTTTCGGAGCATTAACGAAAGAGTAGTTATGGAATCTTCTAGGAGGATAACTTCACCACATCCTCTAGTCCAAGCTTCTTGGTCGATGAGCTCGAGGTAGAGTTTAGGCTTGTCTGCATTCAGGAGAGGTCCTGGAACGTGGTCGAGCTTTACTCGACTTCTCCTCAATCCTGCATGCTGCTCTCTAATAGCCTCATCATCTTGGAGATTGAAATCTTCTTCAGCTCGGGTATAGCCCTTAGCCCGAGCCAACATGTCAACAAAGTTTTGGAGATACTTCTTCTTTAAAAAGAAAAGAAGATCATTCTTCAGAAGGCCATCCTTCAGTGCAGCCATAGCAACAGATTGGTCTAAGTTGCGGACCTCTAGAGCAGTAATGTTGAAGTGGCTCATATAAGCTCAGATAGACTTTCCTTCTTTTTGCTTGATATTGATGAGGGACTCCAAGCATCATCTCTAACACTGGCTGCTAACAAAGTGAGCTACAAACTAATGGCTCAGCTGGTTGAAGAAATAGATGGTATCCGATTTAAGATTCGAGTATCAATTTCTCGTTGCTTTCTTCAGGATAGAAAGAAAAGCTCGACACAAAATGGTATCTGGTGCATCTTGGAGCAGCATCATCATTTGAAAGGCTTCGAGATGGTCGATCGGATCTGAGGTTCTATCATAACTCTCAAACTAGAGGAGCTTAAAGTTCAATAGGATGGGCTCTTACATGATTTGATGGAGAATGAAAGATCAATGCAGATATCATCACTGTAGATGGGGATGGCATGGTGGAGCTTTTTAATCCACCGGTTCATCTCTTGGAGCTTCTAATTGAGAATATCATCTCAATCATGAATCTCAAAGGATGGCTAGCTCGATAGGGGTAGAAACTTTTCAGGGATAGAGTCATACTCGAAATAGGAGCTCTTTGCTCTTTATTTTCTCCATCCAAGATTTACCGACTGACTTACCTAGGTGGGCCTTCTTTATGCTGGATTTCGATGCTCCAGCGATAATCTTTCTGATGGTGCTAGTGCTGGAACCTGCTACATGACTTGCACTACCTCGATGAGGCCTCTCACCTACTATAGCGTAGGTTGAACTGCTCCATTCCCACCATTATTGTCAGTGGAGGAGGCTGAGGTGCAGGTGATGGGATCGAGATGGGTTGATTCGGTAGCTCTGAGTTGGATCTGGTGATAGATCATTTGGAAGGAGCCTTCCTGGGTGGCATTTTATTAGAACAAAGAAAGATCAAAAGAAAAAAATAAAAGAAGAGGGAAAGAAGAAGAACTCAACTTGGTACTTCTTTTAGAATAAGAGCTCAAACTCCCACTAGCACCAATCTTGTTGGTGCAGAAAACTGTTGGACGTCAAAGTTCACTGGAGTGGTGGAGATGATCTCATCGATGAGACCTATAAAATAAAATTCAAACTGAAGGTGGATGGCTCCAACAGGACCCTCCGACGGTCAAATTAGCTTTCTGACCAATAAGAATGAAGTACATAGAAAAATTAGAATAGAGAGATGAGCTTGGAGAGAATAACATATATGGAGGATCCCTTGTATAGATGGAGCCGGTAATAGAATGATAGTGACAGTCATAATAGAATGTCAGAAGGCTATACGTGCCATCTGAAGTTTGTTATAGAGAGTGGGCTGTCATTTATCATGATTTGCTAGTGGTTGAATTTTATTTATTAAAGCTCGGATGGAAGATCGAAGACTTCTGAGTCTGGTAATGAGATGTTCATACTCGGATAGAAAATTTGAAGTCGGGCTAAACGAGCTTAAAGGTTGGCTTCTAAGTAGCAGATGATGGGCTCGCAACTAAGTTCTGAGTTTGGATCCCATTAGTGCTGTCTTGATTATTTTTGGAAGCTAGGCTGCCTTCAAGGTCGACCGAGGGTGGGTATAAATGCCTTGGTCCAGTGAACTGGAGGTTGGAAAAGAATGATAGATCCTTCTATGAGGACCGCAGCTAGGCTCTCTTGAAAAAGTTCGATAGATATCCAAGGTTGACTTCAAGCTGGGATGGAGTACTAAGATTCACTACTTGCAGAGTGGCTACTACTTATTCCAGATTGAAGATCGGACTTATATTGGCGGCAAAGTTTTCTTGCTGACTCAAGTTCATCCAATTAGAGTCCTTAGTGCAAAATTAGCAGGACCTGCTATCTACGAGTGAAGTAGAGGAGTTTGGCCAATTTTCAAGGTCGGTCGTAAGCCATGGTCGGATGGTACAGGAGACCTCATTTCTATGAAATGACTGTTGCTTATTCTAAATTAAGAACCAGAATAAGTCAGATGGCAATCTCTTTCACTACTCAAGTTTGTCTGATCGAAGTTCACAATGTAGTTTGGCAAGATCTGCTATCATCAAGAGAAAACTGGAGGAGTTACTATTAAGAAGGTCGACCTTCCAAAATCTATCTAGATTAGAAAATTAAATTGATGGAGGTTCGAACTTGATTGTCGCTACTACAGATGGCACTATATCAAGGTTGGACTTCCGATTGGATTTTGACAGGAGCTAATTTACCCCCAACATGTATCATCTAACTATATACATTATATTGGCGAATTCCATATTCTGGAAACTATATATCAATTTATGCAAAGTTGTATATTAACTTACTTGATAATTAATTTACTTGATGTATATTACCTAGCAATATAGCATATATCGATAGAAAGTATATTCTAAAAACAAGAAAGAAAGGGAATGCAATACTTCTTGTTTTTAATCACGAGATTGATGACTCCGTTAGTAGGAGTTTTTGACATTTAGGTATCTTCTTTAAGATTGGTCTTAGGAAAAACATGGCAAAATAGGAAGCCAGTCCTATAATTCTTTCTCTAATGCCTGCCCTACATGATTTTTGTTCTAGTTTCTACGGCCACATAAAAGAGTACCAACTCTAATAATTATAGTAGGAATCAATAATTAGGTTTTGAGTCATGGCTAGAAAGAAGAGCTTAGGATTTTCTAATATGAGAGATAAATGGAAAGGTAAAGCAGCATGCTAAAAAACAAGCTAAAACTATCAAAGTTGGTATTTGCTTCCCTAAAGAAACATGAGTGAAGATCTCATTATAGGGCCTTTCATTACCCACCTAACCAAATTATAGCATGGAAAGCAACATCACAGCCATGGTTGGTGTCATATGTGTATCAAGAGGCTAGTGAGGCTACTGCTTGGCTGGCAATTAAAGCACTTCATGGTTCCTTCATGTTTTCAGGAGATGATGTTCTGCCCTCTCAATTGTAGTATATTTTGTATGTAAATGCTTATGGCATTTGTTTTAACTATTCTGCTTAATGGTAGCCACTTTTTTGTTAGCTTTGGGTGCACATTCGGTTCTATGGGATCTTATATGCAATAACAGCTCCCTTGTTTTTCAATGGTTATTTTATCTACTAGTTACACTATCCTTTTACTATCATAACCCAAGATCTTACCCAAAAAGACTAGTCAGAAAATATTAGCTAGATTCCTTGGTTCCTTTATATTTTCAGGAGATGATGTTCTATCCTCTCAATTGTAGTATATATTGCATTTAGATGCTTATGGCATTTCTTTTAACCATTCTGTTTAATGGCAGCCTCTCTTTTGTTAGTTTTGGATGCATATTCCATTCTATGGGATCTTATATGCAATAATAGCTCCCTTCTTTCTCAATGGTTATTTTATCTATTGGTTATCACTGTTCTTTTACTATCATAATCCAAGATCTTATCCAAAAAGATTAGGAAGATGTTATTTAGATTTCTTAGTTTTGTATAAGTATCTAAGACCTACTCAATATAGAGCCGATATAGGACAAAATATACATCCACACGGATCCTCACATATTCTCCCTATTCGAACTCTAGTATCTTTACCAGCTAGGATCCAAATATATTTATTATGGTGGTTACATAAATGCCTCGGATCAACCTGGTTGATGCCCGAATCACCTTAGATCAATATGAAGACATCAGCATTCCAAGGTGCGAAGACCCTCTATATCTTCTCCGATCCAAAGAGCGAGCCAAAGCATGCCGTCGAACCGATCTTGCAATGGCACTTATGACCTTTTGAATCACCTTGGATGAATAGCCCTTTGGCGCTCCAAATGGCTCCTTCCGAGGATAAGCGACAATTCAGCTGTTGTCCAACCATGATCAAATAGATCCCCACTCCGCCTAAACTTGCAGGAACGATAAGGCAATTCGATTATACCAGTAACGACCTTCCCATCTGGGGAGAATGGCCTTAACCCTGGAATAGCATGATTAACGATCCAAAATTGGCAGAATAGTGTAACGTCCATGAGATGCTCCTTCTACAAATATTCTAAGCCCCGAGGACCTAGGTAAGCAAGAATCTCTCTCACAAAACTTATTGTTGCTTTGTTGTTCTCTGCTCACTTGAGCATCGGAGGATCCTCGCTTGAGTCATATCCTTCAGCTCGGACTTTGTTTTGCATGTCACTCCAGCACCCCTGTGAGAAGTTGATCGCTTTACTCCCAAAGTACACCATTTCAGCAACAATAGATAGAGCAAGGGCCACTTTCAAGCATGCCACCAAAGAAGACATCATCGCATCTCACCGACGCTACCACCTCCCATCAGGTGGATCTTCGGGCTGATGATCAAGTTCAGCCCCCTATGCAGGAAACCTCCTCACCGGCCCAACTGGTTCCAGTCATAATGTACTAGTTTAACTTGCTTCTCCAGTAGGTCAATACCTTGATGGCCGCCATCCAGGCAGTCCAAAATGCTTTTGCGCCTCCCCCAGTGATGCCACAGTCGAACCAAGCTACCCCTACACCATCCTCTATGGTTTAGCCCATATTTTCCTCAGTGGTTTTGACTGCACCCCCTTCAATAGCGCCACCTCAACAGTCAGCCTCCTAGCTGCCATAACAAGCCGAGCCTCCTCGAACGCTACCTTAGAGCCTGAGGAAGAAGCCAATCCATTGACAATCTCCCATCCCACTGTCTGGGCATGATTCCACTCCCAATCACCGTTCTCCTCAGCAGTCAAAGCCATGCACTATCCAAGATCAAACTCTGGAAAGAAGGCTTCAAGAGCTCGGCAAGCATATTGAAGTCATTAATAAAGCTATCTTCTCGACCCTATGATGGGTTCAGTGGCGAACCTCCCTTTAATGAGAGGATTCTGAAGGAGCCACTTTCACTGAACTTTAAGCTGCCTTAGTTTGAGACCTACAAAAGGACCACCGATCCCATCAACCATGTGGAGACCTTCAAGATAGCGCTGCTCTTTTAAGGAGATTTGATGCAATCCTCTATCGGACGTTCCCCACCACTCTTAAAGAAGCAGCCCGATGGTGGTACTCTAGTTTAAAACCAACCTCGATCCATTCTTCTGAAGAGCTAAGTCAGTCTTTGGCTATGCATTTTATCAACAATCGTAAGCAACAGAGCGGTCCGACTACCTCAACATCATCGCTAGAGAAAAGAGGAGTCGATCCATGATTATGTAAGCCGCTTTAATGTGGCAACTCTAGAAGTTCACAACCTAGATCAGTTGGTCATGATGACCACCATAATGGATGGGTTATTGAAGAACAACTTGAAAAAATCATTAACAAAATTTTTTCCTCGGGATTATGCTGGGATGTCAGACCAGGCGAGAAAGTATTCCCACTTGGAAGAAGCTTTTGCTGATGATGTCCCTACCGGCTATGCAGTGGCAGGGGAAAATAAAAAGCACTTTCCAAGGAGAAAAGAATCCTATCATTAGCACTCTCGATCCCCACCCTAGAAGCAATAGAGGGGTGGAGGCCCGTCCAAAAATCATCAGCCTCTAAGGCCCCAAAGAAGAGACCAGCAACGGTCTCCCCCGAGGTGGTATCATAATTACATGTCTCTGAATGCAACTTGAGGAGGAGTTCTGATGGAGATCCACTCCAAGCTCCCTCAGCCTTTGAAGATGTGGATGAAGCCTGAGCACCACAACTCCATAAAGTACTGCTTCTACCATCATGACTACGATCGCGATACAGAAGACTGCCGCCTCCTCCATGATGGGATCGAAAAGCTCGTCCAGGAGGGAAGACTGAACCATTTTGTTCAAGAAAGAACTCCATCCGACCCCCTCCAAGAGTTCATCAACCACCTCACCAACGTCAATTTCCAATGCCAACACTATTTCAGGAGGTGGAGGAGCCAATGGCGGCAGAGAAGCGACCCTCTAGGGCAAAATCCACATGATCACTAGAGGGTCATCTAGATCCATGGTGGCGAAGAGGTCGAGGCTTGAGGATACACTCGAAGATGCAATAACCTTCACTGAGCAGGATGTAAAGATTGTACAACAATCATACAATGATGTAGTGGTTGTTACGTTAAACATTACTGATTATAACATACACCATGTATTCATTGATAATAAAAGCTTAGTTGATATTTTGTACTTTTCTATCTTTTCTAGAATGAGACTTTCTTTTGATCAGTTAAGTAGATTTGATATATCGATCCAAGAATTCTCTGAAAGCTTAGTAATTCCAAAGAGAATCATCAACTTGCCTATGACCGTGGGTACTCCACCTCAGCAAGTGACAATCTTAGTAGACTTCCTCGTTGTAAAGCTTCCTTCAGCTTATAATGCAATCGTAGGATGACCCATCCTTTGGACACTAAGAGCCATGGTATCTAGCTACCATCTGACGATCAAATTCCTGATGGCCAATGGAGTGGGGAGGATCCGAGACAACCAAACAATGGCATGGTAGTGCTTTACCGCCAAACTTCAAGCGGAGGATCAAGTGAAGATCCAGCCTAAACTCCCGATAGGGCTAGACGTTCAAGAAGATTTGGCAGAGGACTGTGCCCAACCATCTGATAAACTCTTGGAAGTCTCATTGAGGAAGGAGAATCCTCATCAAACCATGAAGATCGATTCTTTCCTTGATCAGGTAACAAAAAATCAACTTATCACTCTTTTGCAAGCAAATGCAAATTTTTTTGCATGGTCTGCCATAGATATGCCTGCATTAATCCAGAGGTGATGGCCCACCACCTGAAGGTGGACCCAACCTATCGTCCAATCAAGAAAAAGAAGTGAAGTTTCATCTCGAAGTGTCAGAAGGCCATTATCAAAGAGCTAGATAAGTTGATCAAAGCTGACTTCATCAGAGAGATGATGTACCTTGATTGGCTGGCGAATATTGTGTTGGTGAAGAAGGCAAATAAAATATGGCACATGTGTATCGACTTCATCAATCTGAACAAAGCTTGTTCGAAAGATAGCTATCCACTGCTCTGAATTGACCAATTGTCGATGCTACCTTAGGGCATGAGCTCCTCAGCTTCTAGGATGCCTTCTCCGACTATATCTAAATCCAGATGGCTCCTGAAGATGAGGAGAAAACAACCATTATAACTAATCGAGGACTCTTTTGTTACAGGATGATGCCTTTTGGCTTAAAAAATGTAGAAGCCACATACCAAATATTGGCAAATAAGATCTTCAAAGATCAGATCGGCAGGAATATGGAGGTGTACGTTGACGACATGCTGGCCAAGAGCTGTGCAACTTCGGACCACATCGCAGACCTCCAAAAGACCTTCAATACTTTTCGTCAATACCAAATTAGACCGAACCCTATGTAGTGTGCTTTCGAGGTCACCACTGACAAGTTTCTTGGCTTCATGATCTCCCATAGAGGCATCGAGGTGAATCTTGAAAAGATTGAAGTAGTCCTAAAAATGACTTCACCAAAAATAGTTAAAAAGGTACAATGCCTAATCGATAAAATAGCCTCTCTTAATCATTTTATCTCCAAATCGACTGAGAGGTGTCTTTCTTCTTTCCAAACCCTTAAGCAATCGAAGAATTTTCAATGAACCTCAAAATGCCAAGAGACCATTGAAGAACTAAAAAAGTATCTTAGCTATCCACCTCTGCTCACCAAATCAAAATCGAGTGAAGAGCTCCTTCTATACGTCGTCATCTCACCAGTAACAATTAGCGCAGTCCTTGTCCAAGAAGAAGGATGGCTATAAAGGTCCATTTATTATACCAGCAAGGTCTTGCATGATGCCGAGATCAAATATTCTAAATTAAAAATTTTGATTTTTGCATTGATCATCACAGCAAAAAAGCTCCAACCCTACTTCCAAGCCCACCATGGTGCTACTTATGGATCAACCAATTAAGTCGGTGCTTTATCCTAGATACCTTAGGTTGGATCATGAAATGGGTCTTGGAACTCTCAGAGTTGGACATTCACCACTAACCGAGGCCTTCCATCAAAGCTTAAATTCTGGCCGACTTTGTCCTCGAATACACCATCCCGGATGAAGGGAGTTTGAAAGAAAATATTGGAGAAAGATCGGAAGATCTGACAAGTTCAAGAAGTAACAAAAACTTGGGGTCACATCCTAAAGAATCATAGAGCTTACATGTTGACAGCTTATCAAATTTGTCAGGATTAGGAGCCGGACTTATTCTTTTCAGTTCGGAAGGAGATGTGGCTGCATACGTCTTATGCTTCAAGTTTCCAACCACCAACAATGAAGCAGAGTATGAAGCCCTTATTATCGGGCTAAAAATCACCAAAGAAGCTAGGGCCCAACACTTGAAAGTCTTCAGTGATTCCTAGTTGGTGGTTGGATAGATCAAGGAAGAGTATGAAGCTCGGGAGAAGAACATGAGAAAAAACCTTCAAAAGGTAAAAGACCTAATCTCATCCTTTCGATATTTTGATATTCAATAGGTTTTCAGGGCACAGAACACTAGAGCCAATGCCTTGTCCAAGTTGGCATCCTCATTGCCCGCTGATTTGAAGAAGGAGACCTACTTTGAGGTCCTAAGAGCTCCAAGCTTAGAAGAGGCTGCTGCAGTCCAACAAATCGATGAGAAGCCAAGCTGGATTGACTCTCTCCTAAAGTACTTAAGATCAAGCAAGCTACCACCTAATTGAAAGGAATCTCAAAAAATTAGAAGCAAAGCTGCCAGATATGTGCTAATCAATGACAAGTTGTACAAGCGGTCTTTTGCGCTGCCTCTTTTAAGATGCCTACATCCATCTGAAGTTAACTATGCCCTACAGAAAGTCCATGAAGGGATTTACGGAAGCCACTTGGGAGGTAGATCCTTATCTTACAAAATCCTTAGGTAGGGATACTATTGGCCCATAATGCTATAGGACGTGCAGAACTTTGTCAGAAGATGCGAGCAATGCCAGTGAAATGATAGGATTCAACATCAGCCAGTAGTGCTTTTGAACATAATTGAAGCTACTTGGCTATTCGCTCAATGGGGATTGGACATCCTAGGTCCATTCCCACGAGCCTCAGGCCAGCATAAGTTTCTTCTAGTGGCCGTTGATTACTTCACAAAGTAGGCTGAAGCTGAACTTTTAGCTTAAATTACTGATGCAAAGGTTTGAGACTGCATTTGAAAGTCGATTATCTATCGATATGGCCACCTCAAGATACTGATTTTCAATAATGGCAAATAATTCACTAGAGCTCGACTCGGAGAATTTTGTGAAGACCACGGAATTGAAGAGCACTTCACTTTGGTAGGCCATCCCTAAGCAAATGGAAAAATTAAAATCACCAACCTACAAGGCCTAAAAGCCAGATTGGATCAAAATGGGGGATCGTGGACAGAAGAGCTTCATCACATCTTATGGGCCTACCAAACCACCTAGGGGTCCCTATAGGTGAGACACCTTTTAACTTAGCATTCGAGATAGAGGCAGTCATACTCATGGAGTTTGGACTCCCTTCTCCTCGAGTCGAGGAGTATGATGAAGATACCAACCCCAAATGGCTCAGAGCCAACCTCGACCTGATTGAAGAGAATAGAGAGCCTGCTGCAATAAGGATGGCTGCCTACCACCAGAGGGTGGCCAAATATTATAATGCTTAGGTCAAAGCTAAAGAATTTCGAGCTGATGACCTTGTCCTCTGACAAACTGAAGTCTTGCAACCTACGGAGCAAAGAAAGCTTGCACCTAATTGGAAAGGCCCCTACCAAATTGATAAGGTAATATGCCTAGGAACCTACCACCTGAAGTAGTTAAATGGAACTATACTACCTAGGCCTTAGAGTTTGGCCAATCTTCATATGTATTATTAGTAACCCAAATAAATATATGAATTGTCAAATTCATCCTCCAAAAATGTTCGATGAATGTCTACATAGCAAAAACTTGGGAGAAGTCCCTCAAAGTCCCTTTGATCGGGACCTTAAGTCAGTGAATTCCTCAAATTGGAATCACTTCAAGACCAACTCTCTTTGATCGGAACCTCAAGTCAATGAATTTCTCAGATCAAAATTGCTTCAAGACTAAGTCCCTTTGATCGGGGCCTAAAGTCAGCAAATTTCTCAGATCAAAACTGCTTCAAGACCAAGTCCCTTTGATCGGGACCTCAAGTCAGCAAATTTCTTAGATCAAAATCTCTTCAAGACTAAGTCCATTTGATCGAGGTCTCAAGTCAGTGAATTTCTCAGATCGGAACCACTTCAAGATCAAGTCTCTTTAATCGAAACCTCAAGTCAGTGAATTTCTTAGATCAGAATCGCTTCAAGATCAAGTTCCTTTGATCAGGGCCTCAAGTCAGCAAATTTCTCATATCGAAATTGCTTTAAGATAAAGATTTTTGATCAAGATCATGGATCAGCAAATTCCTCAAATTGAAATCGCTTCAAGATAAAGTTTCTTTGATCGAGACTTCAGATCGACGAATTCCTCATATCAAAATTGCTTCAAACGAAGGTTCTTTTGATCAAGACACGTGTACAGAAAGTTCCTCGAACTAGAATTGTTCTAAATAAAGATCCCCTAGATTGGAACGGTAACACAATAGACTCCTCAGATCGAAACCTCTCAAGTAAAGTTCCTCAGATCGAAACAATCAAATCCCTATGATCAGGATATCAGTTCGATAGATTCCTCTGGTCAGAACAACTCCATTTCAACCTAACAAAATTGTAAAAGTCAGCAAACACCAAGGAAGAAAAGAAAATAACACTTTATTCATTGAAGAAAATTCTTATAAGAGTAATAATATTAATATTGCTTTTATAAGAAACAATGAAAAAGAAAAGATATTACATCAAAATTACAATAGATCCTACGGGATCCAGATTTTGACATAATCTTATCCTCTCTGCTTCGAAAATGGCATAGCACGACCATGGGCTAGTCGAAGCCAAGATCGCATTCAATGGGTGATGATCTCTCCACGGTGCCAAGCTTTAGTCTTGGAAGATGCCAAAGCCAGTGCCGAGATAGAGGAGAGCTGCAAGCTAAAGGTGATGAAGGAGATCCCATCGAGGTTGAAGCAATGTTTGCTTAGAGTCCAACTCTATACAGCCTCGGACTAAGGAGCTCTCCATCAATCCAGACGCATGATAGATATCCTAGGAAAATAGTCAGGTTTGCATTAAAGCATCCCATCAATGTTTCAAGAATATGTTCATCATAAAGACCATGACTGAGGAAGCTTTGAAGGAAGGGGATGCAATCTGGACCGTTACCCCCAAGGGTGGCTCGACCCTCTCCATTTTTTCCTCAAAAGCAGCACACCACACAAGCAACCAAGAAACTATCACTGGATCCTAGCCCTTACTAGGCAAGAAAATAATGATAAAGCTCTCTGGGTCAAGGGAGCGATCACCTTTGAGAGGAGAAGCAAAATGACAAAGATCTTAAGATCGAGAGCGTAGATGTCCCATAATTAGAGCATCTATCACGAACATGCCTAAATCGATTGTGGACCAAGGAGGCCCCTCTACTTCCTCAAGTAGGCAACCATGGCTACAATGAAGGGGCATAACTTCATTCCCCCCAGAGGGGCTACACCATTCTATCACCATCTCACACAATGTTCTGAATGTCGCTAGTGGGAAACAAAGCGAATGAAATGCTCCTTTTTTAAAAGAGGAATTTACCATAATAGTGTTGGAAAATGTATCCTAATGCCAATCATCTAGATTGTAGATCATTAAGCTAATTATAAATATACTTAAATTATTATAATAAATAAAATTATTATTTTGATATTTTCATCACTTTTGTGTATCTTCCTGTAATGAACTCTTATGTGATGAAGTTCTTAGGACTATTTAGACTCAACAAAAAAGAATTTATCATTTAGTCCTCAAACTAGTTCACGATCATATGATACGTCGTTACCTAGGATGACAACGTATCAAGTGTAGGTCGTTGTGTGCCATATACATTGGTTGTCCTCTTAACCAAGGAGTATATAGTATTGGTATGGCATGCAGGTGAAGTGTAGGGGTATATTTTACTAAATGTGATCCAACTATGGAGCTCTCTGTTATTAAGAATTACTCACGAAGGATATGGATATAAGTATCTCTTAGATCTGAGATCACTACGGTGACTTGCAAGCAACTCACTGCACTTAGGTACCGAACTACCTAAATTTCTAATTCAGTGATGGAAGGCTACTGGGTGCAATCAAATACTTATGAAGTTAGTATGAGTCAAGATGGAATTGATCCCTCCAAGTGTTGGAGCAAGTGCATTACTGTATTTTAATTTAGTAAAACCTCAATCGGGATGGTCCATTCGTGGACACTGAATTTTGAAATATACTATAGATGACTTTTTAGGGTTGATAGTTAAATCCTAGGTCATCTTTTGAGCATTAAGGTTAAGGAGATGAACTATATGGTAACCATATACCACAGGTTCGTCAATATTACGTTGCAACTATTCAAGCTATCCGGACATTGGGTACCATTGCTAGATGGTCACATCAATTGATATCAAAAATTAGTTTTTATGCTACCAACTTAGGATTCAAACTTATAGGGTCACACACAATAGGAGTTCCTACTTGATCTAATGGTTGATATTGAGTCTTGATGACCTAGGACTCTATAGTCAAGAGTACTACTTGATTGGGACTCTATGACAAAGAGTCCAACTAGACTAGGACTCTAAGTCCTACTTATTCGAAACTCTCTGATCGAGAGTCTTGATGATCTGAGACTCTGTGGTCAAGAGTTCCACTAAACTAAAACTTTATGACCAAGAGTTCTAGTGAACTAGGACTCCGAGTCCTACTCTATGGTCAAGTTCGATTAAATTTGATTCGATTAGGTTTTACCCGATCAAGTCATGAGATGACCTAATCGCTATGGAAGATTCAATCCTCATTTGATCGTGAGCTAGACCTAATTAAATTCTAATTTGATTAGAAGTTTATTGGTTTAGGTTAAGTCTAATTTGGTTGGGTTTAACCTAATCTAATTGGATCTTGAAAATTGGTTTGGTTGAAACAAAGTTGGACCAATTCAAAATGTGTTTGAATTTCAAATGCCATCTCCCTTGTGCCTAGTTTTGACCCATGTTTGGTCTCCACGCCCTCTTCTAATTTTGCATGGGGATATCTCATGCTGAAATGAGATTGTACAGCCCTCTTCCATCTACCTTTGACTTGGTCCAAGGGTTGGACCGACTCAAATTAAGTTGAATTTCGAATTCAACTTAAGTGGTTGAGGTTTAAATTGTTCCTTATCCTTTCCCATGCCTCCCTTGAAATACCTCATAATTTTTTGGCATATTTTGTGAGTGGGTGTACAGAAGGAGAGTCCTTCTGTGCATCAAACTCCTAGGGTTGAAATTGGAAGGAAATAAGCAACCACTTGAATTTTGAATTCAAGTGGATTGTTTAAAACAAAATAACCTCCAACCCTTATCCGATCTCACATGGCTTTCCCATGGGTTGCACTCTCCTTTTAAATATGATTTATTTTGGGCGTGCATGGGAGAAGGGAGAGGTTACGTGAGGTGTTTCCTAGAGAGAGAAATTTAGTAAGGGGTGCAAGTTTTGGGCTTCCAAGGATATCCTACACCAACCTTTTCACACACATGACTCTTCTTTTAATTTTTCCTTTTTGTTGCCCATCTGAGAAGAAATTTGAGAGTGGGTGTTTGTTTAGAGGGAGAGTCCCTCTACCCATGAAAATTTGTTTCATGAGAAAATTCAAAAGGGAGTAGGCATGAGAAGGTTTTCGATGCATCAGGGTTCTTTTGGTGTGTGCAAAATCCTAGAGTTGGGACTCTAGGTTCGGGTGGAGAGATCGAGTGCTGTGAGTGTCCAATCACTTCCAGATTTTTACCACTACCTCATCATCCTCTAATGTACATGATCTAATTTTTTGGAGCATCTAGAAGATCAAAAAAAAAATGATCGATTGGATCGATCGAGATCTGCCGTCAAAGATCCCGGCAAGGAGTTAGCACTCTGGTGGAGCTGGTTAGGACCAGAAGCTCCGTATGGATCAACCATAGAGGTCGGACAAGTGTGCGGCTATAGCACGATATGAGATCTTCTTTTGATGGATTCAGATTATGGAGATCAACTATCCGCATATAGGTATCAAGTTCTAAACTCAAATCAATCAGCAAATATGATTTGCTGATCGATCATATTTAAAATTTTTAATTACATATTTACATGTCTAGATCTTGAGTAAGATTTTATTGATTAGATCAATGCATGTAGTAAATTAATTTTAGATTAATTTAGCTTTTGCTGCTATTTAATTTAAAATTATTTTAAAAAGTGCATGCTTTAATCCTACTCGATGTCCAACAATGGTATCAGAGCAAGGGTTGCTTAATATGTTTTTATGTTAATTAAAAAATTAAATGCTAGCATATATGATATGTTTATATATTTATTGAAATTATTTTAATATGAAAGTTAAATATGAATGTGTTTAGATTTGATCTAGAGTGATTCATAGTTTAATTTTCATTATATGCTTTATTTTCTATTGGAAACTGGCAATAGGTTGCCGTTTGAGAAATGAGCCGATCCATTTCTGAAATGAGTCGACCCATTTAAAAAATAAAAAATAAAAAATCTTTCAAAATTTAAAAATTATTTTTGAAATGTCGAACCCCAACCCAATAGCTTGAAAACTTAATTAAAAGAATTAAGTATTGTCTATAGGATCTAGAATTATAAATTAAAGATTCTATGGGTTAATGGGTTAAATGAATTAGATCCATTAATTCGGTTAGACCTAAGGTTAGTTAAAGAATAGATTAATCTAGAGTAATTGATTAAATCTAACAAAGTATTGAATTAGATTACATCAAGGACACTCTAGATTTAACTTTAATAGTTATAGTTGGACGAGTCCATGTCTTTAACAAGACCAAGATGGACTTGATTCATGGCTATGGATCAAGCCTAAAATTACTAGGTTGATCAAATTGAATCTAATTAATTGGTTGGTGTCTAAGATAAGTTTGGCAGACAAGATCAGTGATTTTTAATTAGAAGCTACTCACACTGGTTCAATCTTTGATGAGTTAATAGCATATCCCTTTCACTAATCTCACTTACCTGATTGATATTATCGATTAGGATTTGATTAAATTACTTGGTGATTCGAGCTGACCTACATCACTAGGAATCACTTTGACTAATTTTAATTAGTAAGACTAAATTAGATGCCTATGGATCGAAATTGATCCTAGTCCTAATCAATTGACTTGATGAAGTCAGTGGAAGGATTTGACTTGGTAAAGTCAGTAGGTGTAATTTGGTCCATATCCTTTCTATCTATAAATCATAAGTAATCTAAATTCTATAAATTATTAGATCCTTAAAATAACTAAGTTATGGAGATAACCGACTCATAGCCTCCCATTAAGGTGAACAATAATAAGTCCAATTTTTTAGGTGAACATTGGAGGTGCCTTACACTTAGTGTTCATCTGAATATTAAAATTACTATCCATCATATGATGATTAGGTCGCACTCTCTTAATGGTGATCAGGTTGACCAGAGCTTTCCTTGGGCCTGGTCATCATTGGTTTGATACATCAAACTCAATCATGTTAATGGTTAGACCTAACCAGACCTTTTCAGTGGAGGCCATAGCCTACCGAACTAGCTTCTTGGGAAAAAACTTAAATACTAAAAATTATTTAAAAAATAATTAGTTATGAACCTATCTATAGATGCACACGAGTTGGCCAGATCTTTCCTCGGGCCTATCTGTAGTCTATGTGGATTCCAGTACCAACTAAGGAGTTAGTGTAATTCCTCGAATTGAAGATAGAGGCTATCAATTCGTTAAAAATAGTGGAGAAATCTTTAGACTAAAGTTCAAGTCTTTAGGATTAACTAATTCAAGTATTAATAGAATTTCATATTTTTCTTTCAGATAAATAGAATGACTAGTGTTAGTCCGCTCCGTTCACTATTGGACAGTGACAAGCATTTTGGATCTGAATACATGAGGTCTAGTGTCGACCTTAATCTGACAGACCTAAAGAGGAATGGTCCTCTTGACTTGAATAGACTGAATAGGAGAAATCAATAAGTGGTTGCTGGTCAAAACTGTTATATGATAATACTTTGTAATTTCTTCATTTGTAATACATCTACCTGGATATTAGATACTGAGAGTCCAATTCACATATGCAATTTATTGCATAGACTTCAAATTGGTAAAAAGTTTAAGAATGATAATAGATTCCTTAATGTTGGGGACGAAAGTAAAATTTCAGTTCTAGCATTGAAAATGCTTGAGCTTATTTTCAAATATAATAATATTATTTTAAGTGACTATCATTATTATCCATCTTTTATGATGAACATAATATCTATTGGGCTTTTGGCCCAAGATAGTTATCGTTTGTTAATAAAAAAAATTATTATGATATTATTATGAATAATGTTACAGTAATGCAAAGATAATTAAGAAATGGTATTTATATTTTATCACATCCTATTAATATAATGTATACATCAAATAAACATCTGAAACTAGATAATGTCACCGATGCCTATCTTTGGCACTATAGTCTCGATCATATAAACAAGAATAGGATTAATAGGTTAGTCAAGGAGCATATCATTGACATCGATGATTGTGAATCATTGAATACCTATGAGTTTTATCTTTTTGGTAAGATGACCAAATCATCTTTTACTGAAAAAGATGAATGGGCCACTAAGCTTCTAGGTCTAGTACATACTGATGTATATGGACCTATGAATACATGTGCAAGAGGCAGGTATTATTACTTCATTACATTTACTGAGGACTTATTGAGGTATGGATATGTCTCTCTTATGAAGAGTAAATCTAATTCATTTGAAATGTTCAAATGATATCGAAATGAGGTAGAAAAATAACTTGAAAAAAATATTAAAACTCTTTGGTCAAATCGAGAAGATGAATACATTTTCAAAGAGTTTTTGACATATCTAGGGAAGAATGGGATTCCATTACAATGGACACCTCCTAGAACACCATAGCATAATGGTGTATCCGAAAGGAGAAATCGGACTCTATTAGACATGGTTCGATCCATGATGGGGTTTGCGAGTTTGTTAATTTTTTTTTGAGATTATGCACTTGAGATATGGACTGAGCGTAGGCCAACAATCTCTCACCTAAGGATTTGGGGATGTCCGACTTATGTTAAATATTTGCAGCCAGAAAAGCTTGAACCTAGATCTGATAAGTGCTTATTCATAGGATACCCTAAGAAAATTAGGTGTTATTACTTCTATCTTACTGAAGAACAAAAGGTATGTGAGCTCAGGTATGGTGCTCTCAAGCCTTGAAAGCAGGTGGAAAGAGAGCAAAGAGCGAATGAAATCAACCATTAAAAAGCTTTGATGAATGCTTCAAAAGGACTGGCTTGGATTCTATCAAAAGAGCCAGTTCGAGCTACAGAAGAGCCAGCCCGAGCTGAAGATGAGCCAGCTTAAATTCTAAGAGAGTTGGCTTGAGCAAAAGTGCAGAAAGTATATTAGACTGATATGCTAGAAGAGCTGACTTGATTTCTATGAGAGCTAGCTTGAGTAGAAATCGAGTCGGCTCGAACCCTGAGAGAGCCAGCTCGAGCAGCAGAACAGAGGATGGTGATTCGGACTCTCGCAGGAGACATCATTGTCGAGCCGACCTGACTGCTGACCAAGCCAACTCAAGCAATGAACAAAATAGAACATGGTTTCTATTCTAGCCTGGGATTGGGTTTAATCCTAGGAACTTAGGGCCTTAGTTTGTAAGGTCCTAAGTGGCTAACCTATGATTTGGACTGGAATTTGTTCAATAGATGTGTACATGGGAGACATGGGTGTAGATGGGCTTGGGAAATGCATCACATTAGGTTAGCTAGGAGAGTTTTTTAGGTTGGATCTTATTTGACCAGGTATATACACTATATACTGAGTTTTGTAAACAAGCACGAAATCAATACAAGCCTTTTCTTCCTGAAATCTCTCTTCCTCTCTCGTTCTCCCTCTTTTCTCCACATCCTAAAGTTTGCTAGGGTTTCAACAGAAAGGCTATCCCTTTTCTTGGATCCTTATTGCTATTTTCACAAGCATCAAGTGTAAGGATTGTTCCCAACATATTGATATCAGAGCAGCCATCTGGAACAATAATTGCTATTAGAGCCTCTAGTAGATAAAAGATCAAAGCTTCGCCTGGTGTTATGGTAAGGTGCTGAACAGATTCCTTTAAACATTATTTATTCTCTTTTGTGTTTAGTTATTGGAATCTAGTTGGAATGGCATCGAGTACCATCAAGGCAGACTTTGGAAAGTTTGATGGCAAGGATAACTTCAGTCTTTAGCAGCAAAGGATGAAGGATCTACTGGTGCAGAATAGAATCTACAAGATCTTGACTCGTGAAAGATCAAAAAAAATTTATGTTGAAGAATGGAAGAAACTTGAAGAGATAGCCTTCAATATGATTCGTATATCCCTCGCTGATGAAGTTCTACCAGAGATTAACATCGAAACCACACCGAAGGAACCTGGCAGAAACTAGAGAACATGTATATGGGAAAGAACATGATAAATAAGCTATGGTTGAAGAAGCAGCTATACAGTTTATGGATGCCCGAAGGAGGAGACCTAATTTTTTACATCTAGAGATTCAATCAAGTTTGCTCGAATGTTATGAGCCTTGATGTGAAGATTGATGAGGCTTGTTGTTGTGTTCACTGCCAGCAACATATAATAGTCTCATTACTACTCTAGTGTATGAAAAGAAGACATTAAACTTTGAGGAGGTGGTTGGAGTTCTCAAATCCAATGAACAGCGAGAGAAGCTAGTTAGAGAAAATCCTAATTTAGAGGTACTTTCTATGAATGAGAAGCAAGAAAGGCCTAAGAAGTGAACTAGAGATAAATCTAAGGGCAGACAAAGTCTCGAAGAAATCAAAAGGTTTGAAAATGTTACAAGTGTTATCAACCTGATCATATTAGAAGAAATTACCTACTTTTGAAGAATGAAAAGAGAAAAGGCACTTCTAAGGATGGATCGACCAGTGGGAGTGGTGCTCTATCATTTAAAGATAGTGGAGAAGATATACTGGTAGTATCAGATGAAATAACAGAGTTGGGCAACCATTGGATACTGGATTCACCGTGTTTTCATTATTACACTACACATCGGAAGTGATTCTCATCTTATGAAAGATCCGATGGAGGAAGTGTAAGTCTTGAAGATGATCACCCATGTAAAGTTGCTAGTGTTCGTATAGTAAGAGTGAGGATGTATGATGGAGTCATATGGACACTTACCAATGTGAAGCATGTGCCATAACTGAAGAAGAACCTGATATCTCTTGATTACTTGGAAGGATAGGGATATGCTTTCAGTTGTCAACTAGGCAGCGGATGTTTGAGGATTTTCAAGGATGCATTGGTGGTGATGAAAAGGAGAAGACTGAGCAACAACCTATACAGGATGGAGGGCTCAGTAGTTACAGATAGTGCGGAGGTGTCTATAGCAGTGCAGGAGGAGCAGCTAGCCTAGTAACTATGGCACTATCATATGGGTCACTTGAGTGACAAGGGGCTCATAGAGTTGAGTAAGAGAGGTTTGATTCCAGCAGTCAGAAAGAAAGAAGATGACCTATGTAAGCCTTGTATCTATGACAAACAACACAAAGTTATATTTGCCAGTAGTACCAAGCAAAGTAAAGCTGTTTTGGAGCTTGTTCATCAGATGTAGGGGAATCGATATCTATTGCATCTCAAGATGGAGTGAGATAATTTATTATATTTATAGATGATTTCTTTAGGAAGGTATGGGTCTATCTAATAAAATAAAAATTAGATGTTTTTGCCCTATTTAAAATCTAAAGAGCTGAGGTGGAGAAAGAGACAAGACAGTCAGTAAAGTATTTGAGATCTGATAATGGAGGAGAATACACCAACCTAGCATTCAAGAGATATTATGAGAAAAATGAAATAAAATGCCATTACACAGTGAAGATGACCTCTCAACAAAACAGTGTCGTGGAGAGGATGAATCGGACACTGATAGAGAAGACTAGAAGCTTGAGGCTTCAGGCATCACTTTGGAATGATGCTCTTATTTATTCATGTTTTCTTATTAATAGATCTTCCTATAAAAAATTGAACAGAGGGCTTCCAGAGGCTATCTGGAGTGGAAAGAAGGTAGAGCTTGGCCACTTGAAGGTGTTCAATTGTCCTGCATATGCTTTGGTAGAAGAAGCCGATAGAAGCAAGTTGGATCCAAAGTCACATAAGATGATATTTATCAGATTTCTGCAAGGTGTGAAGAATTTCTTATTACAGGATTACATTCTTCGAGGTGTGTCATTAGTCAAAATATGATATTTGATAAAAAGAGCATCATGTTGAAACCAAAAAGTGCAGATGGGGTTGTGAAGACAATATAGGATAGCATGGGATAGCTCTCAGATATAGGTGATTTGTCCTCAACATCAACCTCGGGTCATGTTTAGTTTGAGGTGGAGTTAGGTAAGCATGGTGATACACCTATAGAGGACCAGCATGGAGAGGGATCTATCCTGAAAAAAGTATAGAGACAGCCACAAGCAGCAAACTTATAGGATACCATAAGAGGAGTGGCACTGCACAAGCCGAAATGCACTGTTCATAAATCAATGCGATATGGGATTGATGAGACTATTTTCTATGCTCTCATCACTACCAATGGAGATCCAGAGAGCTTTGAGGAGGCCATGGAGAGTTTGGATCAAGAGTCATGGATGCAGGCCATGATGGAGGAGATGGAGTCTCTCAAGAAAAATCAGACATGGCAGCTGGTGGATCTATCAGATGATGCTTGACCCATTGGCTCCCAATGAATTTTCACTAGAAAAGAGCCACCTTCAGAGTAAGGTAGAGTGAGGTATAAGGCTAGACTGATAGCCAAAGGTTACTCACAGAGAGAAGGGATTGATTACTCAAAAGTCTTCTCTCCGATTGTCAGACATACATCCATCAGGGTGCTATTAAGCATAGTTGCTGCTCATGACTTAGAATTGGAGCAAATAGACACTAAGACAGTATTTCTCTATAAAAATTTAGAAAGGAACATATACATGGAGCAGCCACAGGACTTTAGGAAGCCTGGGTCAGAGAAAGAGATCTATTTACTGAAGAAATTACTGTACGAATTGAAGCAATCTCCTAGATAGTGGTACAAGCGGTTTGACACTTATGTGAGAAGTATTGAACTATCCAGGTGCGATCATGATCCATGTGTATATGTGAGGTCTCCGAAAGATGAATCTTGGTTATACTTACTCTTATACGTAGATGACATGCTGATAGCATGCAAAAGTAAGAAAGTAGTGCAAGAATTAAAGGAAGCTTTATCTTGAAAATTTGAGATGAAAAACTTGGGGCCTGCAAAGAAGATCCTAAGTATGAAAATTATTAGAGACAGAACTAAGAGGCTGCTACATCTATCTCAGGGAGGATACATCAAGAAGATCTTAGAGATGTTTAGTATGAAGGATGCTAAACCGGTAGAGCTGCCACTTGCCGGACATGTTAGACTCTCTAAGATCATATCACCATAGACTAAGATGGAGGTTTAGGAGATGAAAAATATTCCATACGCTTCTGGTGTGGAAAGTATTATGTACTCTATGATATATTGTAAGCTAGATTTAGCCCATGTAGTGAGTCAAATGAGCAGGTTTATTGCTCAGCCTGAAAAGGAGTACTGGAGAGCACTGAAGGGTATCTTCAGATACTTGACAGGTTCAGTTAGGATCGGCATCTGCTATGGTCAATGGAAAGGTGCCGAGGAACATTCTAATATGTCCAAGAAGGCTCGAGGGCTAATAGAGGGATTTGTAGATGAAGATTTTGGTAAAGATGTGGACACTCGGTGTTCGACTATAGGTTTTGTATTTAGCTTGTATGGAGGTCCAGTCTTATGAAGATCATGCTGGCAATCAATTATAGCCTTGTCCACTATTGAAGTGGAGTATATTGGCATCATGAAGGCAACGAAGAAAGCTCTACATATCCCATTACCATATAGAACTGAACCAACTAGGTCATACAAACAAGGGTTTGAATCTGGTGATCATCAATTGAACTGATCTAGTTCAATTGATCTGAATAAGATTCAATTAGGTTCAAGAAAATCGTGCTAGCACTCGATAGAACCTAACGTTCTTATTTTGCTATCATAAATAAGTTGTCCTATTTGAGCCAAAGGAGTTTGTGCTCAAACACAGGCCTTCATATGGTCTGATAGGAGGTTGTCCAAGTCAAAAAAGGTTGTCTTATTTGTAAGACACTACCTGCCATTTTTGGTCACCTGCCATTTCTTGTTCTTTGACTTTGGTCAAAAGTCTATCTTTGACTGGCCAAACGTTGACCATTGATACTTTGATTTTTGACCACATATCATGCACCTATTGGAGAGCTGGTGGGGGCCTATCCCCCTACCAGAACATGGCAAGAAGAAGGGCGCACGCCACCCTAGGCGTGTGCCCAAGTTGGAGGCGCCTAGGAGTCCTTGTTGGACAAGGACTCCATCTTCCTTTTTGGATTCCAATTAGAGTTCTTCTAAGAACCAACTTTGACTGGTCTTAGGCGCCCTCTAAGGAGGAATCCAGGGGTCTCTATTCCCACCAATCAGATTTAGATCTGATTTCACAAAGGGTTGTGATTGGTTGGGAGGAAGAGGAGTTGGATCACGCTTAGTCTATAAAAGAGACCCTGCGCCCAACTCAGATTCTAAGCAATTCAATTGAGAAACCCCACATCCCAAGGCTGCCTCTCCCCTCCTTCTCCACGCCATAGTCTCTTCTCCCCTTGCTCTCCACGTCCAAAAGGAGTTTTGGACCTTGGTTGGTGTGATTCAGATCAAAGAAAGGCGATCAAAAATAAGAAGGCTGCGCTGCTGCAAAGGATGACTGCTCATCTTCAAAAGAGTTTTGAAGATCCTCCAGATCAGATCCAAATCTGATTTTTGGAGGTGTGATAGAGAAGAAGAGGATCTCCAGATCCAACTTGAGTGGATACCGATAGAGGCCAGGCGCTTGCATGGCTAAGATCCAGAACCTTCCGCTGCAAACAGGATCATCAACAGGGTAATAGGATTACCCAGATCAGGTAAATTAAATTTGATTTAATTTATTTTTTTAATTTTATTTTATTAAAATAATAAGAATCAGATCTAAAATATATCAAGATCTAATTGGGATCAAGAGAAAAATTTTTGAAATATATCTCTTGATCTGATCAGATCTGAACGAACCTGGACCAAGAAATCAGGATTTTCCTTCAACTGGTATCAGAGCCATGGTTCTAAATTATTTAGATCTGAATTTTAAATTTATTTTAATTAGAAAATAATTAATTTCAGATGTCACATGAGATGTGATCAGATCTGAATCAGAAAAAATTAAAATTAAATAATTTGGATCTAAGATTAGAAGATATGCATGACTAGTTCTAGAATAGAATAGTTCTATAGAATATTCTTGCATATTTTTGATTTAATCCGATTAAATCATGTTTTAGATCTTTTTATTTACTATTTTTTGATATTATAAGTATTATAATAACATCTAAAAAATAGCAAATAAAAATTATTTAATTTTTGAATATCATATGAGATATGATTGATGCATGTCTAGACTAGTTGTAGAATAGTTCTACATAATTGTCTAGATTAGAATTTATTTTGATAAGATCAATTTAAATCTAATTTTTTAGATTATTATGAGATAATTTAGATCTAAAAATATGCATGATTTGATACATGAGATGTATGCAAAATATGCCATGATTAGATCTACTTTATATATGAGATATATGATATAGATCTGATATTATTTTGTAGTATTGAATGTTCCTGATTAAGGCATTCCTCTTGGCCGTCCGGTCATAAGAATGAAGAAGGGTTTAAAGGCCCTCTCTTCTCATTCGATGGGGTGTTCTTATGATGTGTAGGGGTGCTGCGTGTTCGTCCTTAATCAGAAATCCAAAACTTACTTTCTGCAAAACCCTAGATCCTGAAACCCTAGGATTTATTGTGCATATTTTGTTTATGAACCCTACTTAATTAAGAATTAAGTTTATGAAATATTAATTAGGTCTAAAATTAAGAATTTTAGATCTAAGACATATTCATAATACTGGGTTCGGGCTTGGGTAGCTCAATTAGGTCTAAGCGGTTGATCAAACCGAATCAAGAGTTGGTTAGATGGGATCAACAATGCTTAAATTGACCAGCCTAATAGGATTAAGTCTGGGTCAAGATCGAGTCGAGTCACGATCAAGCAAGACCTAATTAGGCTCAGAGGTTAGAGTCTGGATTGTAGGCTAACCCAATTGGTTCTGGCTCAACAATTTGGTGTCTAAGGTAAGTTTGGCATAGACGATCGACTGGTTTTTAATTGGAAGCTACTCGACTCTGAATGCGTTCTTGTACGAGTTAATGGCATATTCCTTCCACCGATCTCACTTACCTGGCCATATCTGTTGACACAGTTCTGATCTGAGGTGGTCAATAATCCGAGCTAACCCATGCCACTAGGTTAGTCATAATTGTTATGACTAAGCCAAGTCTAGTTTAATGAGACCTGAATCAATTCTTCCCTAAGAAAAGATTAAGTCTGAGGTCTTCCACCATTGTAGATGTGCGGGCCCTTCCCGGGGTTGATTGTTCTCGGCTGGATACAGTGGCTCAGTTGCACCGAAAAGATGCAACCATGTCTATTAGGCATTGGATGCTATGGGCTGGAGGATGAGTTGGGCTCAATATTTCGGATACGGTGAGAGACTCAATTAGGAACCCAGTCTATGCAAATGGTGGGTCTGACTTAACTAAGGAGTGGATCAATATTTCGGATACGGTGAGATTCATGAATTAGAGACCAAGTTTGGGTGCACCATGATTAGAGAATCATTGAACAAGAGTTGTTCACTCATTGGCTAACCCATCACCAATAACTGTTAGGTGAGGTGATGAGTAAGTTGGTGAGACCGCACCACCCACTAGAAATCATTAATCATGGAGATTTTTGCATCTCTACAGAGGGAGTGTAGGGATCCAAAAAAATAGTGGAAGCTAATTTGTTTAAAAATAAAATCCCTAAATAAATTGGTTAAGTCAAAATTATAATATCTAACTAGAATCTTTGACTCTCTACAGGAATATGTCTGCGTCCAACCCATTGGCACGTATCCTGGACACACATAGACTGACTGGACCCAATTATAAAGATTGGCTCAGGAACTACAAAATTATTTTGGGTTCCGAGAAGTTAACCCATGTTTTGGACTAGGACCCTCCCACATTACCAGCCCGTCCATCTGTTGAATAGAGAGCATCTCTGGAAAAATGGATTGACGAAGATAATAAGGCCAGATATTACATGTTGGGCTCGATGTCTGATGAGCTCCAGCGCCAACATGAAGATATCGGGACTGCTCGCCAAATGTTGGCTCACCTGTAGGAGATGTTTGGTGAACAGAGTCGCGCAGCCAAATATCAAGTCACAAAATGACTTTTTAAGGCTAAGATGCGTGATGGGCAGTCAGTCCAAGATCACTGTCTGATGATGATCAAGGACATGGAAGAGCTTGAGAAGCTCGGTGTGAAGTTGGACTTGGATCTGCAGAACGATATTATTCTGCAATCCTTGACTGATGCATATGGGCAATTCATCATGAATTACCATATGCATAAACTTCAGAATTCCTTGGCCGAAGTTAATGAATATGCTGGTTACCGCTGAGCTTTCTATGAAAGGTTCTAAAGGCTCAGTTCTTGCTATGGAACGGACTTCTTCCAAAAGAAAGTCTTATGAAAAGAAAAAGAAGTCTATAAAAAAGCAAAAGGTGGAAGGATCAAAGAAGAAGAAGGCAGAATCGAAGAAAAAGGCCGATGGCAAAGGAAAGTGTTTCCATTGCAACAGCAATGGCCATTGGAAGCGGAACTGCCCTACTTACCTGGCCACCCTGAAGAACAAGAAGGAAGGTCCTTCTGGAGGTATGCTCGTTATTGAGTCTAACCTTACGGTTTCTTCTGCATCCAGTTGGGTGCTTGACTCTGGTTCTAGTGCTCATCTGTGCACTTCTATGCAGGATCTTGAGGATAGCAGGAGGCTGAGGGATGGAGACATGATCCTACGCATCGGTAATGGAGCAAGAGTTGCTGCAGTAGCCATGGGAACATACCCTCTTCGATTACCATCTGGTTTAGACTTAGTTTTGAAAGACTGTTATTATGTGCCTGCAGCTAGCAGGAATTTGATTTCTGTTTCATGCTTAGCACAAGAAGGCTATGTGATCACCTTCTTTAAGGACCATTGTAACATTCTTTATGAAAGAAATAAAATTGCAAATGGTTTCCTTATTAATGGTCTTTATCAGCTTACATATTGATGTATCTATTCTTTAACTATCGAGCAAAATGTGAATGCCAAAAATCGACCTAGGGATAGTCCAAATGATAGATATCTATGGCACCTTGAAGATTAGGTCATATAGCAGAAGATAGGATTAACAAATTGGAGAAAAATGGGCTATTGAGTCCATTGACTTCTGAGTCATATCCAACTTTGTGAATCCTGTCTTCAAGGCAAAATGACTAAACTCCCTTTTGTAGGACATGGGGAGAAGGGCCACAGATCTTCCTTGCCCTAGTACATACTGATGTGTGCGGCCCATTTGATGTGCCGGCTAGAGGCAATTTTGTCTACTTCATTAACCTTTATCCGATGATCTTATCTAGGTATGGGTATGTGTATCTTATGAGACACAAGTCTGAAGCCTTTTGAAAAGTTCAAAGAATTCAGACATGAAGTAGAAAAATAAACAGAAAAACCCATTAAGGTTCTTCGATCAGATCGAGGAGGTGAATACCTTAGTCAAGGAATTCCTAGACTATCTCAAGGATAAATGGCATAGTCTCTCAATGGACTCCACCAGGAACACCTCAACTCAACGGGGTTTCAGAATGGAGAAATCGGACTCTATTAGATATGGTTCCGATCCATGATGAGCTTCACAGACCTCCCTGAATTTTCTTTGGGGATACTCATTTGTTAACTTCAATATATCTACTGAATAGGGTTCCTTCTAAAACCGTTCCTACCACACCGTATGAGATATGGCATGGTAAGAAACCAAGTCTGAGTCATCTCAAGAATTTGGGGTTGTCCGGCTCATGTCAAAAGACAACAAGCGGACAAGTTAGACTTTAGGTCCTTTAGAGCTCGATTCATAGGATATCCTAAAGAGTCATTAGGATACTTATTTCTACATTCCAGAAGATCACAATGTGATTGTGAGTCGACATGCCATCTTTCTTGAAAAATAGTTTATTCAAGATAGCGGCATTGGAAAGCAGATCAAGCTCGATGAGAAAGTCTCACAAGAGCAACGAGCTAAGGACCAAATGGAACCAAATCAGGTTGAGCCAATAAGAACACTACCTCCTCCACCTCGTAGATCGGAAAAGAGTTTTCCGTCCCCCTGAAAGATACTTAGGTACTATTTCAGAGGATGTAGAGAAAATGTTCCTCATAGGTAATGGTGCTTCATGGTGATGATCCCAAAACCTATAACGAGGCGATATCAGATATCGACTCCGAGAAATGGCTTAGAGGCAATGAAGTCAGAAATTGACTCGATGCACTCAAACCAAGTCTGGACCTTGGTAGATCCACCAGAAGGTATAGTACCTATTGGGTGTAAATGGATCTTCAAGAGAAAGATTGGTGCAGATGGGAATGTGGAGACATTCAAGGCTAGATTAGTGGCAAAAGGTTATAGTCAACGCGAAGGCATTGACTATCAGGATACCTTTTCCTCAGTAGCTATGCTAAAATCCATCCGCACATTGCTTGCTGTTGCAGCCTATTTCGATTATGAAATATGGCAAATGGACGTGAAAATGGCATTCTTAAATGGATATCTTGAGGAAGATATCTATATGGAACAGCCGCTAGGTTTCACATCCAGTGATGACTGATCACAAGGTTTGCAAGCTGCAAAGGTCCATATATGGACTTAAGCAAGCATCTCGGAGCTGGAACACTCATTTTAATGATGTGATCAAAATGTTTGGTTTCATCAAAAATGAAGAGGAACCATGTGTCTTCAAAAAGGTCAGTGGGAGCGCTGTTGTCTTCCTCGTATTGTACGTGGATGACATCCTCCTTATTGGGAATGATATTCCCATGTTGACCATCAGTTAAAATGTGGTTATCTAAAGAATTCTCCATGAAAGACCTAGGAGAAGCATCCTTTATTCTAGGAATTAAGGTCTATAGAGATAGACCGAATAGGATGCTAGGACTTTCACAGAAGATGTACATAGAGGAAGTACTAAAGAGGTTTAGTATGGAAAACTCTAAGAGGGGATTTAATACCCTTCAGACATGGCATTCATCTTTCCAAGAAGATGTGCCCTAGCACACCTGAGGAAATAGAATGCATGAGCAAGATCCCTTATGCTTCAGCAATAGGGAGCCTCATGTATGCCATGCTTATGTACACGACCTGATATAGCCCATGCTGTGAGTGTCACAAGCAGATATCAGTCAAATCCAGGTGAAGAACACTGGACTTCTGTGAAATGTATCCTTAAGTACTTGAGAAGAACTAAGGATATGTTGTTGGTCTTTGGTAATGGAGAACTCCAAGTCCAGGGATATACAGACTCGGACTTTATGTCCGATGTAGATGATCGAAAGTCGACATCTGGGAGTCTGTTTGTGTGCAATGGTGGAGCTGTCAGCTTGGAAGAAGTTCCAAGCAAACAGTGATAGCAGATTCCACCATGGAAGCAGAATATATCGCTGCATCAGAAGCTGCGAAAGGAAGCATTCTGGTACAAGAAGTTTGCTGCAGAAATCGGAGTAATGCCATCAGATGCCATTCCTCTATACTGCGACAACAATGGCGCCATAGCCCTTGCTAAGGAGCCGAGGTCTCACCAAAAATCCAAGCACATTGAGCGGCGATACCACCTCATCCGCGATTACCTCGAGAAGGGTTACGTCGAGGTCAAGAGAGTCAACTCCGCAGATAATGTGGCAGACCCACTTACAAAGCCGTTGGGCCAGCAGAAGATCGAAGCCCACCTTGAGAAGATGGGACTTAGACTTGTAGCCAATTGGCTTTAGGATCAAGTGGGAGATTTGTTAGATATATGTGCCCTAGAAGCCAGAATTGGCTGACACTTGTAATACACTTCTAGGGGCAAAATTATAATTTTGACTATAAATAATAAAATGGGTTATTTTCTATCACATATGTGTATTTAGTGTCTGTGATACATCCTTTGAGTTAATGGTAATGATAATTCATATTTTCAAGAGTTGAAAATTTAAGACATGAATAATCATTATTAACTCATAAAATGCTCCTGACCATAGGATCATCACGAGGATGGTGATTGATCCGGAAGGTTGGTGTACAATCGCTTCTCTTTAGTAGATGAGTCTTGAGTCTACGGTGTGGAGACACCGGAGCGAGAGTACAGGTACTCGTTAGAGAATGAGGGCACTGAGCGTGACCACCTCGAGTAGTCATTAGGGAAGTCTACCTTCTCGTCAATGACTGACTCGATGCTGCAGTAGTGTGTCTGGTTCTTTGACCTGAGATGCATCGGCAGTTCACCTTGAGGGTGTTATAGTTTGACTACACCATTACTCGGTCTCCTAGCCATATGGAACCCTGAGGTGTATGTTGGCTATAGACATGTTCATTGTAGGAACTGGATTGCATCAAGATGGAATCTATCTACCTCGGTGGTAGAGGAGCAGCCCTATGATGATCATGAGAATCAAGTCCAGAAATCCCATGGCCATGGTAGAGTGAAATAATAGAAAGAGTTTCTATTTAGATTTTCACATTGGACTTGAATCGAATGATTACATCATATGACAGAGACTAGGGTTTGACGAGTTCACCTTAACCCTAATCTGATCGGGGCTCAAGATAGAAGAACTTAATCACACAGGTAGCTGCACCAAGAGGTTCGCATTCAGCTTTTGATGGGTTGCCACCATATACTGCTAGGTGTCACTGGTGGATTTTGGGAGCAATTAGAATGATTTAGATGATCGATCATTCTAGCTGTTCGAATCAGAAGAGTTCTGATCCATCGAAAGGAGTTTCGATGATGTCGATGATAGAGATCATGACATATCCCATTACCATACAGAACTGAACCTAACTGGATCACACAAATAAGGGTTTGAATCTGGTGATCATCAATTGAACTGATCTAGTTCAATTGATCTGAATGAGATTCAATTAGGTTCAAGGAAATCGTGCTAGCACTCGATTGAACCTAACGTTCTTCTTTTGCTATCATAAATAAGTTGTCCTGTCTGAGCCAAAGGAGTTTGTGCTCAAACAGAGGCCTTCATATGGTCTGACTGGAGGTTGTCCAAGTCAGAAAAGGTTGTCTTATTTGTAAGACACTACCTGCCATTTTTGGTCACCTGCCATTTCTTGTTCTTTGACTTTGGTCAAAAGTCTACCTTTGACTGGTCAAACGTTGACCATTGACACTTTGACTTTTGACCACATGTCATGCACCTATTGGAGAGCTGGTGGGGGCCTGTCCCCCTGCCAGAACCTGGCAAGGAGAAGGGTGCACGCCACCCTAGGCGTGTGCCCAAGTTGGAGGCGCCTAGGAGTCCTTGTTGGACAAGGACTCCATCTCCTTTTTGGATTCCAATTAGAGTTCTTCTAAGAACCAACTTTGACTGGTCTTAGGTGCCCTCTAAGGAGGAATCCAGGGGTCTCTATTCCCACCAATCAGATTTAGATCTGATTTCACAAAGGGTTGTGATTGGTTGGGAGGAAGAGGAGTTGGATCACGCTTAGTCTATAAAAGAGACCCTGCGCCCAACTCAGATTCTAAGCAATTCAATTGAGAAACCCCATGCCCCAAGGCTGCCTCTCCCCTCCTTCTCCATGCCATAGTCTCTTCTCCCCTTGCTCTCCACATCCAAAAAGAGTTTTGGACCTTGGTTGGTGCGATTCAGATCAAAGAAAGGCGATCAAAAATAAGAAGGCTGCGCTGCTGCAAAGGACGACTGCTCATCTTCAAAAGAGTTTTGAAGATCCTCCAGATCAGATCCAGATCTGATTTTTGGAGGTGTGATAGAGAAGAAGAGGATCTCCAGATCCAACCCGAGTGGATACCGGTAGAGGCCAGGCGCTTGCGTGGCTAAGATCCAGAACCTTCCGCTGCAAATAGGATCATCAACAGGGTAATAGGATTACCCAGATCAGGTAAATTAAATTTGATTTAATTTATTTTTTAATTTTATTTTATTAAAATAATAAGAATCAGATCTGAAATATATCAAGATCTGATTGGGATCAAGAGAAAAATTTTTGAAATATATCTCTTGATCTGATCAGATCTGAATGAACCTGGATCGAAAAATCAGGATTTCCCTTCACCAAGGTGGGGATTGTGAGCTCAGATATGGTACTCTCAAGCCTTGAAAGCAGATGAAAAAAGAGCAAGGAGCGAATGAAATCAATCATCAAAAAGCTTCGATGAACGCTTCAGAAGGACTAGCTTGGATCCTGTTAGAAGAGCCAGCTCGAGCTGCAGAAGAGCCAGCCCAAGCTAAAGATGAGCTAGCTCAAATTCTATGAGAGCTAGCTTGAGCAGAAGTTCAGAAAATATATCAGACTGATACACTGGAAGAGCTGGCTCGATTCCTGTTAGAGTCGGCTCAAGTGAAAGTCAAGCTAGCTCGAATCTTAAGAGAGACGGCTCGAGCAGTAGAATAGAGAGTGGTGATTTTGACTCTCGCAGGAGACATCACCATTAAGCTGACCTGACTACTGATCGAGCTAGCTCGAGTAGTGAATAGAACAGAACGTAGTTTCTATTCTGGCCTGGGATTGGGTTTAATCCATTGGAACTTAGGGCCTTAGTTTGTAAGGTCCTAAGGGGACTAACCTATGAATTGGATTGGAATTTGTCCAATACGTGTGTGCATGGAAGACATGGGTGTACATGGGCTCAAAGATTGCATCACATTAAGTTAGCTAGGAAAGTTTTTAAGGTTGAGGCCCATGACTTGCATGCTCTCATCCCTAAGACTAGAGATCCAGCCCTATACATAAGTTAGCCACCTTAAGATCTCTTAACTTAGACCTTAAGATCCCTTAGATTAGATTTAATCCAAGACCAAACAAAGAAACCCGTGCTCATCTGTCCACCTGTTCGAGCTGGCTCAACAAACACTCAAGCTGGCTTGATCACCTGTCAAGCCATAAATTTTTGAAAATATATTCTCTATATATCTGAGAGAGCTGGCTCGATCTCATCCTGAGCCAGCTCGATCTCATCCCGAGCCGGCTCGACCTATATTCGAGCTAGCTCGACAGTGTATCAGTCCTCCTTCTCAGTTGATACAACTTCAGTCGATCCAAGCCTCTAGGAGCCACCACCTTGACTCCATTATCTCCTAAGCCTTGGGAGAACCATCCTTACTCTTTCAATCCTAAGTAGAATTTTATTGATTAGATCAATGCATTCAATAAATTAATTTTAGATTAATTTATCTTTTGCTGCTATTTAATTTAAAAATATTTTGAAAAATACATGCTGTAACCCTACTTAATTTTCAATAAATAACTCCCATCAAAATCATGCAATGTACCAATCCACAGTTGGACGAATGCACCACCCTACAACTATGCATCAAAATCTTATGTGCAGATTATGGTTGCATCGCTTCAAAAATTGCATGCAATAAATGTTGCACAGAAAAATGAGCACATTCCATCAATTACATGCATGATTAATGAAAAGATCGACTTATAATCCCTTGGATCAAAACTAAATGATCCGAGCCCCTTGGAGCTAAATTTCTTAACTCCTCATGTTGGAGTGAAATAGAAGAACTAAATTGAAGAAAAAAAATGTTGAAAACTAACAAATTTTATTTATATAAAAAAAAATTTATAGTAATTTATATAAAAGGAGGTTCAAAGGACATTCTATGGATCGGGTGGAACTCTAGCCACATCGACATTGGTCGCCTCTGGATCCTTGTTTAAGAAATCTAGATCTAATTTTGGATACCAGGAAGCCACCCCATTTTGGATGAAATGCTTCCCCTCATCGTAGGCATCGACCGTGAATCTATCCTTCTCATCTTCATATTCCTCTGATGCCTGAAACTTGTTGATGGCTCTTGAAGCAGTAGCCTCAACTCGCGCTTCCATGTCTACTGCAGCATGGCCATTTTCTCCTCCCTTTAATGCCGCTTCTGCCTCTTGAGCTCTCTTCTCAGTAGATCAGTCCTAGCAGAGGCCTCCTCGACTGCCTTCGACATCTTATCTTTGGCAATTTTAAGTATCTCGACCTCCATCCTGTCTCTTATCACTTCGGTCGAAAGCTCAGCTGTATGCTCCATAAACCTATTCAAATAATGGACGAGCTGTCAAAATATTCATTACAGCTTATGACAAATATATCTCGAAGTAAAGAGACTGAGCAAAGTATAATGATGTACATCTCCGACTCACCCGAATGAAACAATCCAAAGCTTTATGCCTCTTTATTTTAAGAGGCTTGATCAATAACTTGATCGCATCAGCTGGATAAAGAAAGTCAGAAAATACCTTACATGCCAAGTCATAATCTTTTAGGGAAGAGGCTTTGAGTTGTACTCCAATCGGCGTAGTTCCAGAAGTTCTTACAGCCTCAATAAGCTGCACTTCGACTGCCGAAGCTCCAAAAGTCCTCGTGGTCGTTGTAAGCTGCACTCCAGCTGGTGCGATCCTGAAAGTTCCTACAACCTCAATCGATTCCTCCTTAGGAAAAAGGTCAAAGACATCGAGGGCTAGTAAGCTTAAAATAGCTTCACTGAACAAACATTTAATAGGGCTCTCTGACTCTCCTCGAGAACTGAAGAATTCGAATCATGTGGAATCTGCACAATCTTGAAATCATCAATAGTGGAGGGTTCAGGATCTTCTAATTCGAAGGCCGGTGGTGCAGGAAGAAGCCCGACCCAGGCACAGGCAGACTTGCTGCTAGTCGTCTCTGCCTTCCTCTTCCAAAGGGTCTTTGGATCCAGCACTTTTGGCAAATTTGGATCCATCCCTGCAATCATATGCATTTATCAATTAACGTCGGATGCCAAAATCCAGACAAATAAGATCATAGGGAAAGAAGCAAGTACAAACCTTTGGGACAAACTTGACTAATGCCCACATTAAACAAGCTCTACTCGGATAAGAGCTCTTTCAATTCTGGAATTTCAAAGCCGCACAAGGTTTCAAGATCTTGAGTCAAATACTGATCAAGCGGTGGATCCTTCAACACGATCTCTTGGGGTTCATCCCAATCCACAAAACTCCACTCTTCGCTTGAAGAGCGAGAAACAAACAGGAAATGCTCTTTCCAACCATGAATGATAGAAGGAGCACCTCAAATCAATGGAGGAACATTCTTCCTACTCCTAAGAGTCACGTACCATCATCCACGAGATTCAGGATGTATCTTCAAAGTAAAATAGTAATGGACAAGCATGATACTGGATTCAACCCCAGCCAAAATGCACGTCGCGGTGAAGCCACATATGTCATCATGAATTCGGTACCACCGAACAGAACGACATCTCAAAAAAATAAAAAAAAAGTAACAAAGAAAGAATGGAGAGGGAACCTTAGCCCAGCCCGAAAGCATTCCTCGTATATGCTAATCTGACCTGGGGAGGGCTGTAAGCACGTTCCTCTACCTTTGGAACCTCCAACAAAAATTCAAGAGGAATATGAAACTGACCATGGATCGGCACCAAGTCCCTCTCCATCACTTCAGACCGAAAGGTCATCGGCGCAAAGCCTACGTCCCCAAAGTGAGCCATTCCTTTGAAAAAGAAAGAAGAAAAGAAAAGTGGAACAAGATAGCCTAAAGAAAAAACCTACGGTAAAAGAAGAAGACGGGGCAAAACCCTTTGTCTAGTCCAAAATTTATGTGTCAAACGAAGGAATTTTCGAATGCTCCACCTTCTCAAAGCATTAAATGCAGAAAACATAAATCAACATAACCGAATGCATGGCGAATGTCATTTGGATACAGCCTCAGCTGCTGGTATAGTAACTAATATAGACGACTGTAATCATGCTCTGTGCCACTTTCGAAGAGACATACAGAGATGTACAACAGCTATTGGCACATAAAGGGCAGTTTCAATTCCATTCCCTTCAAACCCCTTTCAAATTCACTAGTAAATGCTTCAAAAATGATAAAATACACTTTAGATTGGAGTTCAGGACAGACTCGAGGAGTAATGAAGGGAGAAAGAGAAAGAACAATCACTTCAGTAAAAAACAAATTTTATTCACAATTCTTGGACGTCGCATCAGCTTATAAGAAAATGAAAAGAAAATATAATTTCAAATGACTTCTCAATGATTGACTCTAGAATGGCTCTCTTCAACATCAGCATCTTCTGTCTGTGAGGCGGACTCGACCCTATTCATTACCATGGGCTTATCCGATGAACCCGCGAACCTCCCAAGGTAGTGGCTTATTACAGTCCTCAAACTCCTAGTTGGCAAGTCTGCCTGCAAAGACTCAATGTCACTTGATCAAAGATGAGCCAAGACTATCTCCTTGCACCTCTCAAAGCCAGCAAAAAATCCCAATCTACAAGCCTTGATCACAATCTTGGACCCATCCTGGTAAAATTGATCAAAACTCTCATTCATCATCTGCAACTCAATTTGAGAGGTTGAAGGTTCCCAAATTACAAGTGCTTCTCTGGTTAGAGAACCACTGGATCTCCAAGACACATCCTCTCCACGATGCTCCCTATCGAAGGTTATAGGCTTTTTGTCTGGCCTCCTATTGGAATCCCTCAGAGGGCGACTCTCTTAAACTTCTTTGTTGATCCTATGATTGATTTTAATGATCGCCAAATCTTGAGTTTATTATGTATTTAATTATGTATCTTAAGAATGTGTGTAGAATTTTTCAAGTATCCAAAATAAAGAATTTATCTCAAGAACAAATTCTCTCAAGATGCCATGCCAAAATACTTAAAAGATCAAATTCACACATATTTAGATGGCTTGGTATGAAAAAAATATGATTGAAAGAAGAAAAATTAAAATTGAAGGAAGCAATCTTGTTTAGAAGAGTTTGGGGCCAAGAAATTCAAGTTTGGAAGGTCAAACATTGAAGAAAAATGAAGCCAGAATTTTTAGAGACCTCTTCTGAAAATTTGAAGACCTCTCCTAAAAATTTGGAGGCTTCTCCAAGCTGTTTGACACTCCTACACATTGCCCTGGCACAGGCTCGAGATCTCTCCAAAACTGGACAAGACCTCTCCATTTTAGGAAATAGAAATCTCATTTCTATGTTCTAAGACCGAGAGCTCTCAAAAATTTGCGAGAGCTCTCACTGTGAAATCGAGACCTCTCACTGTGAAATCGAGATCTCTCAAAAATTCTCGAGAGCTCTCACTGAAAAATCGAGAGCTCTCATAGAAAAACTGACAGCTCTCCAAATACGCGATAGCCTTCAACGAAATTTTTCTGTAAGCTTTCCAATGGCTAGTTTTTACTCCCAACAGCTATTTCAGTACTTCCAACAGATAGAAATCTCTCTCCAACCATATCCAAAGGTATTTAAAAATGGAAAATTAATTAAAAAATAAGATTAAGAAATTTAGAAAGAGAAATCATTTTTCAAACCTAAGGGATTCTATTGTACATCAATAAAAGAAAAAAAGAGAGAAATTTTGCAGCAATTTCAAAGAATATTCAAGAGCTATCTTCTACAACTTTTCAAGCATCCTCTCAAGCCTCAAAGAAGAGTTTTCAAGCTTCAAAAGAGCTGATTATTCAACCTCTTCTTCGTGCTCAAAGAGTTTCAACTTTGTTTTTTATTTTTATACTAAAATTCTTATATTATATTTTTATTTCTTTTCAAGTTTCTTTGGAGGAAAAAAACTTAGAGATTAGATCCATCCAAGCTCGAAATTGGATATTGTAGGTTTTGGTTGGTGAGCCCGAAAAACCAAATGGATTGTTAGTGAACTCGAAAAACTAACGGTGTTAGATTTTGGTTGGTGCTCCTATGAAAACCAACTAAGTTTGTTTGTAAGCCTAGAAAACAAACACACTCTAATCAAGAGTAGATTATAGTAAAAATTCTAAGAGAAGCTTGGAGAGTGAACATAAAAGTGGGTTGCTCCGAACTACTATAAAATCTTATGTGTTTGTGCTATATTTTCAATTCTTGCTTTACTTGCTTTATTATGTGTTTAGATTAGCTTTCAAATTTCTTCATAGCATTTGCTTGTCCTAAAATCACTGCTACTTATATTGTTTACATTTCAACCTCACCACTTAAGTTAAAATCAAAGCAGATACTTGTTTAGAAAGCAAATTTGGGTTAAAATTATTATAAGAACCCAATTCATCCCTCCTATTAGGTTGCTGCCTTTGGGCAACAATTGGTATCAAAGCAGGTGCTCTATTATTGATTATTGACCTAATCATCAAGAATAAAAGATCTTGGCAATCCAAATGAAATCTTTTTTGAATGAAGGTTATTCTATTGATCAACTCCCACTATTAAATGAATTAAATTACATACATTAAAAAATTAGAATAAAAATTTTTATACAATCACATAACTATAATCTATGGAAGATTATTGTCAATGGCCCTCACATACAAAATACATCATTTATTGATGAAGAATCAATGTATCTAAATGTTAAGTCTTTAAATATACTTTATTGTTCATTAGATATAAATGAGTTCTATCTAATTTCTTCTTGTATTTCAGCAAAACAAGTTTGGGAGAAATTGAAAACTATTTTTGAGGGAGCAAAATAAGAAGAAATATCAACCTCTAAAAAAGATAAGAATGCTCATCCCAACCTATGCCTCACAGATGAAAAGAAGAAAAAGAAGAAGAGAAAACAAAAGAAAAAAAAATATTAATTAACGAGGAGCAAAGCAAAGAAATGAGAAATAAAAAAGAGGAAGAAAGTACTATAAATCTTTGCCTCATGACCAATAAAGATGAGGTAAATTTTAAAAATTCTTTTTAATTTACTTTTGATGAGTTATTTGAAGACTTTAACAAATTAATGGATGAATTTAAAAAATTAAGGCTCAAAAATAAAAAACTTAAAAGATCAAATCTTCTTTTAGTTAAAGAAAAGAATGAGCTTTTAAGTGAAAAAAAAAAAATTTTGAAAGAAAAGAACCTTTTGGCTGAAGAAAAAAAATATATTGATTGAGCAAGATGCTTTTTTGAAAGAAAAGCAAAGTTTAGTTAAAGAAAAGCAAACCCTTTCAAAATCTAAAAAATTCTTAATTTAAGAAAAAAAATGCTCTTAAAATCTAAAAGATCTCTTTTGGAAGAAAATGCAAAAATAAGAAAAGAGATTGAAAATTTAAAATCCATGCTTGAGAAGTTTACATTTGGATCATAAAAGCTTCAAGCAATGTTAAACAATCAAAAAGCTATTTTCAATAAAGCTGAAATTGAATATAATCCTTTAAAAAAATAAAAATTTATTAAGAATATGTTCACTAAATCTTCAACTAAAAATCACTCTATTAGATGCTTTAAATATAACAAAATTGGTCATAAAATTTCAGAATGTAATATTAAAAGAATTGGCTAAACTTTAATCAAATAAATTTGGATTTCAAAAGAAACCATATGATCTAACATCCATGGACCCAAGATGACTTGGGTACCAAAGATTAGCAAATGATTTTGCAAGTTCACCAAGGATCCAATGGAATGAGAAGAGAAAAATTTTATGGATAGATGTCTTGAAATGAAATTGGATGGATGATGATGTTTGATAAAATCTAAAATTTTATCACATCATACATGCCATCATTGTTTGCTAAATATATTTTGATTATTAATTAACATAATTATTGAGCATGTTAGATTAATTTTGATAATTTTATCTTTGCTTAAAATGATCATACTCCTTGAATAGAAAGCTTAATTTATTGAATGTATTGACTTTAATGATTTGCTAATATGTATGCATATGATAACTCTTTTCATGCTTTGATAAGTATGATTGATTTTGATGCTAGCAATAATATGAATATTTTAATTTTTAAATCAACATGCTCCCTTCTATATAACATACTATGGATAAAATAATTTTATTTTAAAATTTAGCATGATATCTTAAGCCTCCCTATATCAATTTTATAATTGATAAATTTAATTTAAAAAATGCTTAATTGGGTGTGAATATTTTAATTGCTAAACCTACAAGAAAAGTTAATTTTTTTTGGCATTCCCTAAAAGAAGCTAAATTATCAAAATTCTTCTAAAAAATTTGAAACTCCCTAGTTGAACTGGACACATAAAGCTTTCATCTAGTTTTCTCTTATTTGATCTTATTTAAATTAATTATTGGAACCCCCCAATTGATTATTTTTTATGATCCTCTAAATTTTTTTGAATATCTCTCTTAATCATCGATTTGATTGACTCTTTGATCTTAAAAAAAAAATTATTGATGAACATTCTTATTTTATTCTAATTGATTGATTTTGAAAATTAAATTTGAAAAATGATCTTCTTGAATCTTTTAAAGTTGATATCTAATAAGATGTTTCAAGAAAGTTATCATTTATTTTCAAAGCTAAACTTTTAAAGAGGACTTTAATTTTAAGTGATTAGTATCAAATATTTTACAATTTGCCATGTATTTGATTGATCTATCTTTTGGCAAAAAGAGAAGAATATTTTTATTTCAAATCTAGTTTTGCACAGCTATATTCTTGATTTGATATCATTTGAGACAAACTCAAAAATATATATCTTTTCTGAACCTAATTGCTTGATATTTCTTAAGAAAAGAAAGAGATGACATTTTTGAAGAATAACTAAATTTTTTTTTATGATTTGTCTTAACTGATTTGCTGATATCAATTTAAATTGATTTATCTGAATCAATTTATCTTTATCAATTCAAAATTAAATTCATTGGTATCAAGCTGAACTTACAAAGCAATCTTTAAATGGTATTAAACTATTAAGCAAATCATGATTTGGTCTAAATTTTAGTTTAATTGGTATCAAGAAGTTTTTTCTAAGAAAATTTTTACTCTTGATATCATTGGTATCAATTTTGCCTTGCATTTTATTGTATTATTTTTTAGCAAAAGAATTTAATATGATATCTCAAATTTATTTTAGATTGATATACTCTTGATGTGATACCATTTAAGATAAATTCAAAAAACTTTATATATTTTCTAAACTTAATTGAGTGATATTTCTTATGACAAAAAAGATCTAAATTTAAATAAAAATTTTTTTTGATAGATATTCGTGTCATAGTTTTTTTATCCTCTCAATATTTGTTCTTATTTCAATTTAACAAAAAATACTTTTTTTAAAAAAAAATTATTATCTTCTTGAGTGAATGCTATATTTGATTGATATTTGGAATCATTAATGCTTAGTTCACTCGGTTGATGCTTATCCTCTTAAATTTTATTTAATTTTAAAATAATTTTATTTGCTAAAGAAGAAAAAATTATTAAAGAAGAAATAATCATTTAATTAAAAATAATTTCAAAATTAAAAATATCTTTCAAATTTAAAAAAATCTAAATTTAGTGAATAAATTCATGTTAAATTTGCTTGATTTGAAATAAAGAGGGAGAGAAAATTGAAAAGTAAATTAATCTTGATGTAAGTATAAAAAATAGGAAAAGAGATATTTTCTAATTTGATTTGATTGAAAATTATGACTAATTTGCATTGAGATAAATAAATTTTGATCTTAAATTCTCAATCTATTACTTTATGATCTTCATAAATGAAGCTTTCATGTTATTATCCAATTTAATTTACATGATTTGATTGCTTTATCTTATTTTTGGATAATTAGTTAAAGTTAAATTAAATTTGAAAATATATTCTTACTCCAAGAAATAAATTTATAAACTTAATCTTGAAACTCATTTGAAAATTTGAATTTGATACTAAATTTCTGATATGTATTATAAAATTCTTATGAATTATTTATAATAAAATAATTTCTACTTAAAATAATGAATCTAAAAATATAACTATCTATTTTTTTGATACTATTTATTTTATTTTGCTCAATACATTCTCGATGCATACCTTTCTCGAACTTAATTGACTGGAATTTTTTAAGAAAAAAAAGATTGAATATTAAAGTATATATTATGCTTAATTTTATATTCAAATCTTTTAAAAAATTTTATTCCTCTTAAAGCTTAAAAGTGCATATTTGACAATCTAATTAAAGAGTATATTCATTCATAAAGAAAAAATATATGATATTTAAATTCAAACTAATTTCTAAAATTAAAATAAATATTTTAAATTAATTTTGAGTCAAAGAATAAATTTTTAAAAGAAAGATGATTCATTTAAATTGATTTTATGAATTTACTACATCTCCCAATTTAATACTTTGATGTTGATTTTGATGACTTCTTGTTTCTTCCCATAAGCTTTTTGATGTTGTCAAAAAAAGAAAGAAGTATGTTAAGCATATGAAATATATATGTACTAATGATGTGCAATAAATTAAACACTCATTAAGAATTCTTTCATGAAGTTTAATTCATTCTTATCCTAATTCACATTAGTTTATTTAACATATACTCAAAGTTTTGCCATCATCCAAAAGGAGGAGATTGTTGATCCCATAATTAATTTTGATGATTGCCAAATCTTGAGTTTATTATGTATCTAATCATGTGTTTCAAAAATATGTATAGGATTTTTCAAGTTTCCAAAATGAAAAATTTATCTCAAGAACAAATCCTCTCAAGATGCCATACCAAAATACTTAAAAAATCAAATTTACACATATTTGGATGGCGTGGTATGAAGAAAGTATGATTGGAAGAAAAAAAATTAAAATTAAATAAAGCAATCTTGTTTAGAAGAGTTTAGGACCAAGAAATTCAAGTTTGGAAGGTCAAACATTGAAAAAAAAAATGAAGATAATTTTTAGAGACCTCTCCTAAAAATTTGGGGACCTCTCCTAAAAATTTGGAGGCTTCTCCAAGCTATTTGGCACTCCTGCACATTACTCTGGTACAGGCTCGAGACCTCTCTAAAATTGGGCAAGACCTCTCCATTTTAGAAAATAGAAACCTCATTTCTATATTTTGAGATCGAGAGCTCTCGAAATTTCTCGAAAGCTCTTGCTGTGAAACCGAGATCTCTCAAAAATTCTCAAAATCGAGAGCTCTCACTAGAAAATCGAGAGCTCTCATAGAAAAATCGAGAGCTCTCCAAATATACGACAGCCTTCAATGGGATTTTTCTACAAGCTTTCCAACGACTAGTTTTCACTCCCAATGGCTATTTCAGTGCTTCCAACAGCTAGAAATCTCTCTTCAACAATCTCCAAAGGTATTTAAAGGTGGAGAATCAATTAGAAAATAAAATTAAGAAATTTAGAGAGAGAAATCATTTTCCAAACCTAAGGGATTCTATTGCACATCAATAAAAGAGGAAAAGAGAGGAATTTTGCAGCGATTTCAAAGGACATTCAAGAGCATCATCTCAAGCCTCAAAGAAGAGTTTCCAAGCTTTAAAAGAGCCTATTATTCAACCTCTTCTTCATGCTCAAAGAGTTTCAATTCTGTTTTTTATTTTTGTGCTAAAATTATTATATTATATTTTTATTTCTTTTCAAGTTTCATTAGAGGAAAGAAACTTGAGGATTAGATCCGTCCAAGTCCAAAATTGGATATTGTAGGTTTTGATTGGTGAGTCCGAAAAATCAACTAGATTGTTAGTGAATCCAAAAAACTAATAATGTTAGGTTTTGATTGATGCTCCTATAAAAACTAACTAGATTTGTTTGTGAGCCTGAAAAATAAACACACTGTAATTAAGAGTAGATTATAGTAAAAATCCTAAGAAAAGCTTGAGAAGTGGATGTAGGAGTGGATTGCTCCGAACCACTATAAAATCTTATGTATTTGTTGAAGGAAAAAACCTTATTTTTCAGATCAAGTTCGTTCAGATTTGATTTGATCAAGAGGAATATTTCAAAAAAAAAATTTTCTAAGATCCTAATCAGATCTGAGACTCTTCAGATCTGATCTTATTGATTGAATAAAATAAAATTTTAATTTAATTTAATTATACCTTTATTATGGGTAATCTTATTATCCTGTGATGATTTTGATGTTTGCCTAAGATTCTGAATGTAGCCACGCAAGCACCTGACCTCTACCGGTATCCACTCAGATAGGATCTGAAGATCTTCTCTTTCTCTATCAATCCTCCAAAAATCAGATCTAGATCTGATCTTGAAGGTCTTCAAAATTCTTTTGAAGAACAACTGTTGTCTCTTGTAGCAGTGCTGTCTTCTTCCTTTCCTATTGCCTTTCACTTTGCTTGGATCGTACCTAACTCATGCCCAAAACTTCTTGGGCATGGAGAGCAGAGAGAGGATTAGAGGATGGCATGGAGGAGGAAGAGAAGCTTTGTGGCATGGGCTAAAGGCAGAAGATCTCAATTCTAGGTGCAGACAGGGTTTATATAGATCCTACTGCACCATGCAGTGCCACATCATCCCGACCAATCACGGCCCTTTGTGTAATTAGATCTAAATCTAATTGGTGGGATGACATCATCTAATCCAATCAAATGAGAGACCCTCAAAATCCTCCTTTGGTGGCGCCAAGACTGGGTCAAACAAGACTTCTTGGTGCCACACAGTTTAATTTCATTAAGCAACCTGGAGTCCCTTCTGTATGAAACTCCAACTCTTATCCTCATGGGGTGCACGCCTCCCTAGGCGTGCACCTCCTTTCTGTTTGCTTTTTAATAGGAGGACAAGGTCCGAGGTACTCTCCTATAAGTGCAAGACATATGGGCAGATGTCTAAGTGTCCAAGGTCAATATTTGACCAATATCCAAAAATAAGATTTAGCAGGTAACGAAAAATGATAGGTGTTGTCTCAAATTTATCTCATAAATTAAGACAACCCTTTTCTGACCTGGACAAGCTCTAGTTAGACTAAGAAAAGATTTCTGAGTGAGCCCAAATACATTTGACTCAATCGAGATAAGCTTTAATGATTATTAAAGAAGAACATTAGGCTCAACCGTGTGCTAGCATAATTTTTTTGAACCTAATTAAATCTTATTCAAATCAATTGAACTGGGTTAGTCCAATTGATGATGTCCAGATCCAAACCCTTATTTGTGTGATCCAATTAGATTCAGTTCCATATGGTAATGGGATATGTCATGATCTCTATCATCGACATCATCGAAATATCTTCCGATGAATCAGAACTTTTCTGATTCAGACTAGTATGATTGATCATCCAAATCATTCTAATTGCTCCCAAAATTCATCAATAACACCTAGCAGCATATGGTGGCAACCCATCAGAACTGAAAGCAAACCTCTCGATATAGTTACCTATGTGATTAAGTTCCTCTATCTTGAGCCCTGACTGGATTAGGGTTAAGGTGATCTCGTCAAACCCTAATTTTCGTCATATGAATTAATCATTCGATTCAAGTCCAATGTGAAAAATCTTAATAGAAACTCTTTCTATTATTTCACTCTATCATGACCATGGGCTTATGGACTTGATTCTCATGATCAACATAGGGCTGCTCCTCATCTACCAAGGTAGATAGATCTCCTATTGGTGCAATCTAATTCCTACAATAAACATGCTATAGCCAACATATATCTAAGGGTTCTGAATGGCTAGAAGACCGAGTTATGGTGTAGTCAAACTATAATACCCTCAAGGTGAACTACCGATACACCTTACACCTTAGGTCAAAGAACCAGACACACCATTGCAGCTTCGAGCTAGTAATCGATGAGAAAGTAGACTTTCTTATGACTGCTCAAGGTGGTCATGCTCAGTGCCCTCGTTCTCTAACGAGTAGCTGTACTCTCACTCCGATATCTCTACACGGTAGACTCAAGACTCATCTACTCTAAAGAAGCGATCGTACACCAATCTTTCGGATCAATCACCATCCTCATGATGATCCTATGGTTGGGAGCATTTTACGAGTTAATAATGAAAATTTGTGTTAAATTTTCAACTCTTGAAAATATGAACTATCATTACCATTAACTTAAGGAATGTCTCACAGACACTTTCAAATACACACTACGATAGAAAATAATCTATTTTATTATTTATAGTCAAAATTATAATTTTATCCTTAGAAGTGTATTACAAGTGTCAGCCAATCTGACTTTTAGGACACACATATCTAACAAACTTCCACTTGACCTAAAGCCAATTGACTACAAATCTAAGTCTCATCTTCTCAAGGTGGGCTTCAATTTTCTGCTGGCCTAATGGCTTTGTAAGTGGGTCCGTCGTATTATCTGCAGAGTTGACTCTCTTAACCTTGACGTAATCTTTCTCGAGGTAATCACAAATGCGGTGGTATCACCGCTCGATATGCTTAAATTTCTAGTGAGACTTCGGCTCCTTGGCAAGGGCTATGGTGCCATTATTATCACAGTACAAAGGAATGGCATCTGATGGCATCACTCCAATCTCTGTGGTGAATTTCTTATATCAGAATGCCTCCTTCATAGTTTCTGACGCAGCAATGTATTCTACTTTCATGGTGAAATCTGCTATCACTGTCTGCTTGAAACTCTTCCAACTAACAGCATCACCATTACACACCAATAGACTCCCAGATGTTGACTTTCGATCATCTATATCAGACATAAAATCCGAGTCTGTAAACCCCTAGACTTGGAGTTCTCCATTACCAAAAATCAACAACATATCCTTAGTTCTTCTCAAGTACTTAAGGATACATTTCACAAAAATCCAGTGTTCTTCATCTGGATTCGACTAATATCTACTCGTGATACTCACAGCATGGGCTATATTAGGTCGTGTACATAACATGGCATACATGAGGCTCCCTATTGCTGAAGCATAAGGGATCTTACTCATATGTTCAATCTCCTCTGGTGTGTTGGGACACATTTTTTGGAGAGATGAATGCCATGTCTGAAGGATACCAATCCCCTCTTGGAGTTTTCCATGCTAAACCTTTTTAGCACTTCCTCTATGTACATCTTCTGTAAAAAACCTAGCATCCTATTCGGTCTATCTCTATAAATCTTGATTCCTAGAATGAAGGATGCTTCTCCTAGGTCTTTCATGGAGAATTCTTTAGATAACCATATTTTAACTGTAGTCAACATGAAAATATTATTTTCAATAAGGAGGATATCATCCACGTACAGTATGAGGAAGACAATAGCACTCCCACTGATCTTTTTGAAAACACATAATTTCTCCTCATTCTTGATAAAATCAAATAATTTGATCACATTATTAAAACGAGTATTCCAGCTCCAAGATGCTTGCTTAAGTCCATAGATGGATTTTTGCAGCTTGCATACTTTATGATCAACATCACTGGATGTGAAACCTAGCGGTTGTTCCATATAGATATCTTCCTCAAGGTATCCATTTAAGAATATCCTTTTCACGTCCATTTGCCATATTTCATAATCAAAATAGGCTACAATAGCAAGTAATATGCGGATGAATTTTGGCATAGCTATTAGTGAAAAGATATCCTGATAGTCAATGCCTTCGCACTGACTATACCCTTTTGCCACTAATCTAGCTTGAATGTCTCCATATTTCCATCTGCATCAATCTCTCTTATAGATCCATTTACACCCAATAGGTACTATACCTTCAGGTGGATCTACCAAGGTCCAGACTTGGTTTGAGTACATCGAATCAATTTCTGACTTCATTGTCTCTAACCATTTCTTGGAGTCGATATCTGATATCACATCGTTATAGATTTTAGGATCATCATCATGAACCTTATTACCTACGAGAAACATTTTCTCTACTTTCTCTGAAATAGTACCTAAGTACCTCTCAGGAGGACAGAAAATTCTTTCCGATCTATGAGGTGGAGGAGGTAGTGATTGTATTGGCTCAACCTGATTTGGTTCCATAGGATCCTTAGCTCCTTGCTCTTGGAAGACTTTCTCCTCGAGCTTGATCTACTTTTCAATGCCACCATCTTAAATAAACTATTTTTCAAGAAAGATGGCATGCCGACTCACAATCATATTGTGGTCTTCTGGAATGTAGAAATAATATCCTAATGACTCCTTAGGATATCCTATGAATCAAGCTCTAAAGAACCTATAGTCTAATTTGTCCCTTTGTTGTCTTTTGATATGAGTCGGACAACCCCAAATTCTGAGATGACTCGACTTGATTTCTTACCATGCCATATCTCATATGGTGTGGTAGGAATGATTTTAGAGAAAATCCTATTCTGTGAATATATAGCAGTTAACAGACTATGTCCCCAAAGAAAATCAGGAAGATATGTGAAGTTCATCATGGATCGAACCATATCTAATAGGATCCGATTCCTCCATTCTGAAATACTATTGAGTTGAGGTGTTTTAGATGAAGTCCATTAAGAAACTATGTCATACTGCTTGAGATAGTCCAGAAATTTTTGACTAAGGTATTCACCTCCTCGATCTAATCGAAGAAGCTTAATGGATTTTTCAGTTTGTTTTTCCACTCCATGTCTGAATTTCTTAAACTTTTCAAAGGCTTCATATTTGTGTCTCATAAGATACACATATCATATCGAGATAAATCATCGATGAAGATTATGAAGTAGACAAAGTTGCCTATAACCGGCACATCAAATGGACCGCATAAATCAGTATATACTAGGGCAAGTAGATCCGTGGCTCTTTCCCCATGTCCGATAAAAGGAAGCTTAGTCATTTTACCATGAAGACATGATTCATAAATTGGATATGACTCGAAAGTCAACGGACTCTATGGCCCGATTTTCTTTAATTTGTTAATCTTATCTTTTGCTATATGACCTAACCTTAGGTGCCATAGATATCTATCGTTTGGACTATCTGTGGGTCGTTTTAATCTTATGGCATTCATATTTTGCTCGATATTAAAGATAGATACATCAATATGTAATTGGTAGAGATCGTTAATAAGAAAATCACTTACAATTTTATTTCTTTCATAAAGAATATTACAATGGTCCTTAAGAAAATTAATTACATAGCCTTCTAGTACAAAACATGAAACAAAAATCAAATTTCTGCTTGCAACAGGCATATAATAACCATCTTTAAGTACTAAATCTAAACCAGACGGTAGTCGAAGAGGATAGGTTCCTACTACCACAGTAGTAATCCTTGCTCCATTTTTGATGCATAGGATCATCTCACCATCCCTTAGCCTCCTGCTACCCTCAAGATCCTGCATGAAAGTGCACAAATGAACACTAGAACTAGAGTCAAGCACTCAACTGGATGCAGAAGAAATCATAAGGTTAGATTCAATAATGAGCATACCTCCAGAAGGATCTGTCTCCTTATTCTTCAGGATGGTCAGGTATGTAGGACAGTTTTGCTTTCAATGACGATCAGTATTACAATGGAAATACTTTTCTTTATCAGTGGCCTTCTTCTTTAGCTCTGCCTTCTTTTTCTTTTCTCCTTCCACCTTCTGTCTTTTCACAGATTTCTTCTTTTCAAAAGACTTTCTCTTGAAAGAAGTCCGTTCCATAGCAAATACTGAGCCTTTAGAACCATTCATAAAAAGCTCAAAAGTAACCAGCATATTCATAAGCTCGATCAGAGTATTTTGAAGTTTATACATATGGTAGTTCATGATGAACTACCCATATGCATCAGTCAAGGATTATAGAATTATATCATTCTGCAGATCCTGATCTAACTTCACTTCGAGCTTCTCAAGCTCTTCCAAATCCTTGATCATCATCAGACAATGATCTTGGACTGACCGTCCATCACGCATTTTAGCCTTAAACAGTCATTTAGTGACTTAATATTTGACTATGCGACTCTGTTCACCAAACAATTCTTGTAGGTGAGCTAACATTTGGCGAGCAATCTTGATATCTTCATATTGACACTGAAACTCATCGACATCGAGCCCAATATATAGTATCTAACCTTATTATCTTCATCCATCTACTTGTCAAGAGACGTTCTCTATTCAACGGACAGACGAGCTGGTAAGATGGAGGGATTCTGATCCAATACCTGAGTCAACTTCTCGAAACCCAAAATGATTTTAAAATTTTAGAGCTAATCCTTGTAATTGGGTCCGATCAGTCTATGGGTGTTCAGGATACGGGCTAGTGGGTTGGACGCAGACATTTTTCTTTTTCCTATAAAGAGTCAATTTTTAGTTAGATTTTATAATTAAGACTTGACTAATTTATTTAAGATTTAATTTTTAAATAAATTAGCTCCCACTATTTTCTTGGATCTCTACACTCTTTCTATAGAGATGCGAAAATCTCCACGATTACTGATTTTTAGTGAGTGGTGCAGTCCCATCAACTAACTCATCACCTCATCTAACAGTTATTAGTGATGGATTAGCTAATGAGTAAATAATTCTTGTCCAATGATTCTCTAATCATAGTGCACCTGCACCCAGACTAGGTCTCTAATTCATGAATCTCACCTACCCAAAATATTGATCCATTTCTTAGTTAAGTCAGACCCACCATTTGCATAGATTGGATTTCTAATTGGGTCTCTCACTATATTCGAAATATTGAGCCCAATCCATCCTCCAACTCATAACATCCAATGCCTAATAGATATAATTACGTCTTTCCGTTGCAATTGAACCACTATGGCCAGTCGAAAATAATCAACCCCGGAAAGAGCCCGCACATCTACAATAGTGGAAGACCTTAGACTTAATCTTTTCTTAGGAAGATTTGATTTAGGTTTCTTTAAACTTGACTTGACATAGCCATAACCATTATGACTAACCTAGTGACATGAGTTAGCTTGAATTGTTAGCCACCTTAGATCAGGACTAAGCCGACAAATATGGCCAGCTAAGTGAGACCGGTGGAAGGGATATGCCATTAGCTCGATAAGAACGCATTCGAGTCAAGTAGCTTCCAATTAAAAATCAATCGATCGTATCTGTCAAACTTACCTTAGACACCAAATTGTTGAGCTAGAATCAATCAAGTTAGCCTACAATTCAGACTCTAACCACTGAGCCTAATTAGGTTTTAACTTGATCGATCACTCATGTGATTCGATCTTGATCCAGACTTAATTCTATTAGGCTGATTAATTTAAGTACACTTGATCTCACCTAACCAACTCTTGATTCAATTTGATCAACCACTAGACCTAATTTAGCTACCCAAGTCCGAACCCAATTTTATGAATATATCTTATATCTAAAAATTTTTAATTTTAGATCTAATATATTTTATAATCTTAATTCTTAATTAAATTTAAGATTCATAAACAAAATATATATATAAAATTCTAAGATTTCAGGATCTAGAATTTTGTAGAAAATAAGTTTTAAATTTCTGATTAAGGACGAACGCACAATACCCCTATACATCATAAGAATACCCCATCGAATGAAAGGAGAGGGCTTTTAAACCCTACTTCATTCTTATGATCGGACGGCCAAGGAGAACACCTTTATCAGAAGCATGATAAATCTACAAAACTAATTAGATCTACATTCACATACATAAAAATTGATCTAACCAAAAATATGTTTTACACACATCTCATGTATCATATCATGTATGTTTTCATATCTAAATTATCTCATAAACATCTGAAAAATAAGATTTAAATTTGATCATATCAAATTAAAATTTATTCTAGATAATTTTGTAGAACTACTCTACAACTAGTCTAAACATCCATCTATCATATCTCATATGAACAAATTAAATAAATTTATTTTTTATTTTCTAGATCTAATTATAATATTTATAATATCAAAAAATAGTAAATAAATAGATCTAAAAATTATAATTAATTAAATTAAAATTATGATTATGCTAGACTACACATAGAACAACTCTATTTCTAGTCTAGTCATGCATCTCATACATCTTAGATCTAGAATTATTTAATTTTAATCTTAATTTTTGATTTTAGGATCTAATCATATCTAATGTGATATCTGAAAATCATCTAATTATTAGAATTAAAATTATATTAAAATTAGATCTAAATTAATTATGGAACCTAGGCTCTGATACCAATTGAAAGGAAAAAACTCTTATTTTCCGAATCAGATTCGTTCAGATCTGATTTGATCAAGAGAGATATTTTAAAAAAAATTTTTCTTAAGATCCTAAATCAGATCTTGAGACTTCTTTAGATCTGAATCTTTATTGATCTGATAAAATAAAAATAAAAAAAATAAATTAAATCTAATTTAATTATACCTTTATTATGGGTAATTCCTATTATCTTATGAATGATTCCGAATGTTTGTCCTGAGGTTCTTGGATGTAGCCATGCAAGCGCCCGACCTCTACCAATATTCACTCAGGATATGGATATAGAAGATCTTCTTCTTCTTCTATCAATCCTCCAAAAATTAGATCTAGGATCTGAATCTTGAAGGTCTTCAAAATTTTTTTGAAGAACAACTATTGTCTCTTGCAGCAGTGCTGCCATCTTCCTTTCCTGTCGACTTTCACTTGCTTGGATCGCACCTAACTCGTGCCCAAAGCTTCTTGGGCATGGAGAGGAAGAGAGAAGGATCCAAAGATGATTATAGAGCATGGGAGGGAGAGAAGCCTTTGTGGTGTGGGCTAAAAGGTAGAAGCTCTCAAATTCCTAGGCACAGATAGGATTTATATAGATCCTGCTGCACCATGTAGTACCACATCATCCCAGCCAATCACGATCCTTTGTGCAATCAGATCTAAATCTAATTGATGGGATGACATCATCTGATCCAATTAGATGAGAGACCCTCAAAATCCTTCTTAGGTGGCGCCAAAACTAGGTCAAACAAGACTTCTTAGCACCACACAGTTTAATTTTCTGAAGCAACCTAGAGTCCCATTGTATGAAACTCCAACTCTTATCCTCATGGGACGCATGCCTCCCTAGGCGTGCGCCCCCTTTCTGTCTGCTTTTTAGCAGGGGACAAGGCCTCAGGTACTCTCCTATAAGTGCAAGATACATGGGCAGATGTCAAGTGTCCAAGATCAATATTTGGTCAATGTCCGAAAATAAGATTTAGCAGATGATGAAAAATGGTAGATGTCTTAAATTTATCTCATAAATTAAGACAACCCTTTTCTAATCTAGATAAGCTCCAATCAAACCAAGTAAAGATTTCTGAATGAGTCCAAACACATTTAGCTCAGTTAAGACAAGCTTTAATGATTATTAAAGAAGAATATTAGGCTCAATCGTGTGCTAGCATGATTTTCTTGAACCTAATTGAATCTTATTCAAATCAATTGAACTGAATTAGTCCAATTGATGATATCCAGATCCAAACCTTTGTTTGTATAATCCAGTTAGATTTAATTCTATATAATAATGGGATATATCGTGATCTCTATCATCGACATCATCGAAATACCTTCCGATGGATCAGAACTTTTTTGATTCGAACAATTAGTATGATTGATCATCCAAATCATTCTAATTGCTCCCAAAATCCACCAGTAACACCTAGCAGCATATAGTGGCAACCCATCAAAACTGAAAGCAAACCTCTCGATGCAATTACCTATGTGATTAAGTTCCTCTATCTTGAGCTCTGACCGGATTAAGGTTAAGGTGATCTCGTCAAACCCTAATTTTCATCATATGAATTAATCATTCGATTCAAATCCAATATGAAAAATCTTAATAGAATCTCTTTCTATTATTTTACTCTGCCATAGCCATGAGCTTATGGACTTGATTCTCATGATCATCATAAAACGGCTGCTCATCTACCAAGGTAGATAGATCCCCTATTGGTGCAATCCAATTCCTACAATGAACATGCTATAACCAACATCCACCTCAAAATTTCGAATGACTAGGAGATCGAGTTATGGTGTAGTCAAACTATAACATCCTCAAGATGAACTACCGATGTACCTCAGGTCAAAGAACCAGACACACCACTATAGCTTCAAGCCAATAATCGATGAGAAGATAGACTTCCTCATGACTGCTCGAGGTGGTCATGCTCAGTGCCTTCGTTCTCTAACGAGTACCTGTACTCTCGCTCCAATATCTCTACACTATAGACTCAAGACTCATCTACTCTAAAAAAGCGATCATACACCAACCTTCCGGATTAATCACCATCCTCATGATAATCCTATGATCGAAAGCATTTTATGAGTTAATAATGAAAATTCATGTCTTAAATTTTTAACTCTTAAAAATATAAACTATCATTACCTTTAACTTAAGAAATATATCACAGACACTTTCAAATATACATTATGATAGAAAATAATTTATTTTATTATTTATAGTCAAAATTATAATTTTATTCTTAGAAGTATATTATAAGTGTCGGCCAATCTGGCTTCTAGGGCAAACATATCTAACATTTGTATTATGCTTTCAATTCTTGCTTCACTTGCTTTGTTATGTATTTAGATTAGCTTTCAAATTCCTTCATAGCATTTGCTTATCCTAAAATCACTGCTGCTTATATTGTTTACATTTCAACCATATCACTTAAGTTAAAATCAAAGCACATACTTATTTAGAAAGTAAATTTAGACTAAATTTTTTATAAGAACCCAATTCATCCTTCGTCTTGGGTTGCAATCTTTGGGCAACATTCTTTCCTCTAACGTCCTCTTTAGGTATTCGATGTCGTCACGAGCTCAACGATAGTCTCATTTGGCTTCACCTCTCGAGGGCTTCATTTCTTCTACGGGCCCTCTGCAACTCGTCGTTTCGACGATCGATCATCTTCTAGGCCTCAAAAAGTGCTTTCTTAAAGTAGTCAATGTCTTGAATCAAGTCGACATTAGCAGCCTTCTCCTGCTCCAGATGGTACCTCAATCTATCTATCTCCTCCTTCACCTTGACCAATTCTAAAGCTAAAGCTCTAGGAGTAATTCCGATGAAACTAACCAAATAGTGCCCTAGCAAATCCAAGGATCTAAAAGCACCCTCCATTTGACGCTAAGCACCCTCTCCTTCCAAAGCTCGCCTTTCTCAGATGAAAAATGACTCCATTAAAACTCTACAATAGTCCTCAGAGCTTCGACAATAGTCGAGAGAGGAGACGTCACTCGAGGAATTTCCACTTGCACTTCGATCGAAGAATGGCTTGTAACAGGAACCGCCTCTTCAACCTTGGTTAATCCCATCAACGCTTTAAGGCCAGACGTTCCAACAACTTTTGCCACCCTTATGGCAGAATCCCCTGCAAGAACCTCCATTGAAGAGGCTGGAAGAGTCACCTCTACAGCGGGCTCCATCGTCGAATCTACCAGCATGGCCATGACCCTTGTCGTTAGGTTCATTGATCCAGCCCTAGATTCTGATGCAGCCTCCACTGAACCACTTGCAGGTAAAAGATTCTTCTCCCTTTTATCCACCAAATTAGGAGAAGGCGCAGTCGAAGGAATAGCACCCAAAACCCTAGCGGCGATGCCTTTAAAAGCTTGAGAGATTGGGCAGAGGGAGCCCTAGCCTACCTCTTTCGAGCCGATAATATTTGTAGCTTTCTTGCCCGTGCAGGATCCATTTAGCTTTCGAGATTTAGAGAGTGAACTTTAAGTAGAAAGGACAATAGACACTGTTGCTGTAATCATTCCCCTCTCGCGCACTTTCTAGGTGTGCTTAAAAGAAGGAAGATGAAGATAAAAGAATGTCTCTTTTAAATCATCTCCTCAAATGAATCAGCAGTCGAATGGATCCCCCGATCATAATCATTCATACACCACAAGATGACGTCATCAACCATTAAATGCCAAAGGCATCGTTAGAAATGAAAAAGCACGTCGTCCAATCCGAAGCATTCTTAAAGAATAATCTTTTCGTCTGATTCTCATACTCAGCACTAGAAAGGTAGTGTTACGATAGTTACATAAATGCCTCAGATCGACCTAGTTGATACCCGAATCAGCTCGAATCAATATGAAGACATCAACATTCCAAGGTGCAAAAACCCTCTATATCTTCTCCGACTCAAAAAGCGAGCCAAAGCATGCCATCGAACCAATCTTACAACGACACTTATGACTTTTCAAATCACCTCAGACGAATAGCCCTTTGACGCTCCCAATGACTCCTTCTGAGGACAAGTGACAATCTAACTATAGTCCAACCACGATCAAATTGTTCCCCACTCCGCCTAAACTCGCAAGAACTGATAAGACATTTCGATCATACCTTTCCCATCCGAGAAGAATAGCCTTAATCCCAGAACAATGTGATTAACCATCTGAAATTAGTAGAATAATGTAACATCCATGAAATGCTCCTTCTACAAATATTCTAAGCCTGAAGGATCTAGGTGAGCAACAATCCCTCTTAGAGAACTTGTTGTTTTGCTGTTCTTTGCTGACTTAAGCATCGAAGGATCCTCTTCAAAATCATATCTCCAACTTAGATTTTATTTTGCAGGTCACTCCAGCATTCCTGCAAGAAGCCAATCGCTCCACTCTCGAAGCACACCATTTCAGCAATAACAATATTCATAAATACTATAATTGATCCATAGTCAATCTTAATAAATCTATACTACAATATTCACTAGTCTTATGGTCTATTGACTCATTGGCTGAGTCACGACTCAAATATCATTTATAATATCCCAAAACCTCAACTAGAAAAGACTAACCGAAGCTTTGTATAAATATTCAAAATCTAGTCAAGGCATAGCCACTGTAGAACTAAACATGCATCCACAACCTAAACATGCCTACAAGAATCCTCACATTCACTTTGTGCAAGCTGCGGACACAATTGCCTGTAGGTGGGTATGCTGTGTACGCCTCACCCGGTTTTATTTCAGTTCACACAACCGGTGCTTTAGTGTAAATCATTTCTTTTTATGCTGTTATGGACTCGCAGTTTTTCGGATCTGCTGTCTTATGAATTGATTTGGAGTATGTTTAGCCAGACGCTTGCAACCACTTGCCGTTTCTCAAGATGCTACTTTTCTCACGTTGGTTTAGCATCACTTGTTGAAATGGCTACTGTGGCATTTCACTTCCACGGTTTCTTCTATCCATAGGCAATTGCTCTATCCTCTGATGAAGTGCTACGGTGCTGTGTGTTGACTTTTTTTTATTACTTCAGGTTGTTCAGTTCTGATTGTTTCTATCTCCAGGGACTAGCCCCTGTATCCACAATACTTACATGTCCTTCAGGTGGTGTTTTTCTTAGCCGGCTGGTTTTGTTTCTATGTTAATGTAGCTCTCGTTTTACACACCACACACCGCCGCCAACCCCCGCGCCCCACACGCAAAAAAAAAAAAAAAAAAAAAAAAAAAAAAAAAAAAAAAAAAAAACAAAACAAAACAAAACAAAACAAAAAGGATTGAGAAAGAGAACATTCTTGTTCATACCTAAACATGGCTGGTTTTTGATACTGTCGATATATGCTAGGGATGGATGGTTTATAAGATCACTGGTCCAACTTCTATAGGCCTTTGTCACATTATTTTACTGTAAGGATGGTAAAATAACAATGCTTAAGGAACCTCCATAAGCAATTGTTTTCATACTATATTAATAAAACAAGGAATATCAAGATGTCACCAATCTTCTTACAAGTCATTTGCTACAGGGTTCGGGATATATCATTCACAAGAAAGAATGCTTAATCTTCTTTTAGATACCAACCCTTGGATTGCACATTGCACGGACCGCAAAGCACTCCAATCTCTCTCTTCCATCCTCCTATATAGATCTCGAAGCAGTCACAATCCACAATCCAATGATGAATGTCACGAAAGAAGGCCATCATTCATCCTCACCAAAGATATAACCTGAACCCTTTGCTGCACCTTTAGCAGGGTGGGATATTAATGGCCTTTCCAAAGGCCAAGAGAATAAGAATGAACATACTGATCCTAGAGCTACGAAGTACAAATATCAGTCTAGTTTCTTCATTCATGCTATTACTATTAGCTATCACCCAGTAACAAGCGGTACATATGAAAGCCCCAACAGCCTCCTTATAATCCATTTTTTTTTGTGTCAGTTCCTACTCCTTTTGACTTAATTTTCTCTAATTAACCATTCTTCAAAAAATTTTCACAAAAGTCCATCTATAAAGTGAGGCATGCTGTACACAACCACCCCCCCCCCCCCCTTCCCCCTTCATGCTTGAATTATGAGGAATCATTAGCAATAAATTAATAAATACTTCATTGGAGTATTTATTAATAAAATAAAATCACGTTTTCATTCCAATTCCATTTGCAGCAAAGATGTTTCCACTTGTCAACCATGTAAAATTATTGTCTATTTCTCTGGTCTTATCACCTAAGCATAAAATAAGATTCCTCTTGTCAACCAAGTATGGTATCCAAATTCCACAAGATGGTGAAATTTATAATCCTTTAGAACATAAGTTCTCCCATCTACATGTCAATCCTCCCCATCTTCCACAAGTGTTAAAGTTAATTGAGGGATGACAATAAATAAAAAAGACACTGTAAACAGTCTGTGTACCTGAAACATTAGTCCTTACAAGTGACTCCAGAACTCACTTCCAATGAGACAAGTCTGCAAATAGCTCACAAACACTGATTTCCTTGAGGACTTACCAGACACCACAACAACTAGCAATTATTATAATCAAAAGCTACTGAAAAGGGGATCACCACTTGATTTGTGACAATCATTGACATATCTTACTCTTCTACACTGATAAAATTATACAGGCTGCTACAAGCTAAATCTCTGCAAAATCTACAAAATCTGCTATCAACCCCAAAATATGAAACCACAGAACATTAATAAAGGCACACGTCTTTTACCATGAATTAAAATAACTTAGATATGGATCAAAGTGTTAGGTAAGTGCGCAAGTACAATGGAGAGAAGAATAGGAGCTGCCCTTCTTATCGAAGACTGCACTGTAAGACAGTAAATAGCTGGACGTAAAACACTTTTTTTGTGTACATTCCCAAAATACAAAAGAATTTGCTCTACAAGTAACAGAAAGCTATAGCATTTAACTGGCCTCTCCGTTTCCATAATCAAGACACCTTTCAGTATCACCCTTTTTTTTCTTTGGCAAAGGCATATTTATCATTTTAATCATTTAAAAATATGAGGAAACGCCAGAGAAACCTTCAGCAGAAAGCTAAAAAAAGAAGAAAAGAACAAAGCGAAAAAGATTCCAAATGATACCCAAGGGAGTACATGGTACAGCTGTGCAGGAACATTTCAATGTGATCATGATCGTCATAATAAGATCACCGACCATCAATCTAATACTCATTACAATGATTTATATAACCACTTATCCAAACGTCTGTACTGTTGTTATACATCGTAGAACCTTGCATGCTCGGATTCCAAAAGCAATAATTTTACCATGTTTGAGACCAAAATCAATGTAAAAAGCTGATCTATAAACGAAACTTAAAAATTTGAACAACTTAGGCTTTGGCTTGAGACAATCATTTAACTCATCTATGAACATGGAGGCGAGAATTTACAGCCTTAAAATATCTGCACTCAAGTATTCTCCGTGGTTGTCTGATAAATAAGAGATACCATCTTCAAATTCGCAAGTGAAGGCAAAAAAATCTGTGGATTATTGAATTGTGCGTTAAACTAAAAATTGAAGGTAACTTCCCAAATGGCTAAATTGAGAGGATGAACAGAGACAGAGACAGGAGAGGAGATTGTTTCAACCAGGAAGAAGCCCCTGGATCACATTACTTTTAAAAGGTAATGTCTAGCATCCCTTTTTCTCTTTCAGATTAGATGACCAAACATTTCCCTATTTGAAATAATTCCTCTTTCTGCACCTGCTAATACTTTCTCACGTCTAGCCTTGCAAGGATATCTAATAGACAAGCTGTACGGGCATCCAATGAACCTTTGGTAATGGGTAACCATCATGAAGCAGAATTCAACTCAAGGCTCCTCCATGAATTATGTTGTCTTACAAGACAGCTATTACCAATTAATGTCACAAACCGTCACAAATTGCAGATAAAAGCAGTTGCAGTACTTTTTTTCTTGGCATGCCAATAATTGGGTTGGCAAAGGATGAAGTAAATTGAATAATGTGAGACATTAAATAAAAGAATCTTACAAAGAAAAAATAAAGGAAACCATGGGTTCTGCAGCCCATCGACAAAAAGGTCAGCAAATTGGCAGATAATCTATCACACTGATACATATGCCAGTACCAAAGGATTTTGCTCAGAAATCCACTATATAAACCTTAGTCGCTAGAATCTTCTATCTAGGATAATAAACCTGCTTCAGAATCTTCTCAAAATCCCAAACCTGCACTTGCTTCCTATGCATTTCCTTAGCCAAAGTGTTTCTAAAATATCCACTTCTCTCAACTTGCACCAACTCTTGATTTTAGCAACTAATATACAAATCCAGGCCCCTATAGCTCGGTATAGCAAATAAGTGATGGTGTGTGAAAAAATAGGTGAAACAACTGATTTCATGGCAATTCCATGTCAAAAGCACAATGTACTCCTTTCATGAGATTGCCATATGACCCATGTCAATGTGGACTTGGGAAGAAGCATGTGTTGTTCAAGGATTTCACTTCTTGAACATAGATAGAAAATATAGACTCATGCAGTTACATATATATAGTATTCTTGAATCAAGATCCTTTTCCAATAACAGAAAGTAAAAGGAACAGGCTTGGCCAGGGTGCCTTTACAGAGTCATTTCTTGGGATATTTAGATGTAAAGTTTTAAAAGAAAGTTCCGATTTCATTGGTAAGCTCAACTTTTAATGAGACTCCTTTATCCTTTCTCTTTATCATTTTCCTTTTTTTATTCAATCCAAAAAACCTAGATCATGTATCTATGCAAATCTTATTGTAGAACTGCTTTATAGTAGCTGGCACCAGGCAAGTTGATCAGACACCAAAAAAGACTTGTTTTACAGCATCTGGGAAGAGGATGCAAGATGCCACGTTTAATTTGATGGAGAAGATGGACTATACCATCCAAAGAATTTTATTTATGTTGGAAATTTTGTAAAAGAAACAATATGATCCTTTGGAAGTTCTAGTGAAGCCTTGAAAGATAAAGATCCCAATATATTTAATCACTAAAAATTCTCATGATTCCTGAGAAAATAAGAGAGGCACCAAGATCCCTGAGAGAAGGATGAGAAGATGAATGAAAATCATTCATCACATGAGATGATCATTTAAGTAGCTAATGAATGCCAATGTCATCATGTGTTTATTTTACAAGTATTGAACTTCAAACATCTAAACCATGATGGACCAATTATCTTACTTCATTAAATGTCCAATCAAACCCAAACAACATTAGAATGCAATCACAGACCAAGATCCAATGATTCAATTGCTCAGGAGCTCAATAAAGTCTTCATCATTAAATCACAAGGATTCAGCATTCACGCATAAGATTTATGTTCATCAGCATGATGCAAGGGTCATACCATGCCCATGTTAGTTACAAGATCGTCTGATACATGCCATGCTCACCACATGCCCAAGGAGCATAACAAAGAACATTGGATTTGAGTTTGTCTATGGATTCCTGCTGATGTGATCGCAAACTGGTGATCTTGAGACAAATCCACATGGCAAAATTGAATTGCCGTCACCTATCATTTCTGTTGCACAAACAAATCTTATATATCTATCAAGACAATCTAATTAGGATACAGTTGCTTCTTTGATCCTATTGTGGTCGGAGAAGCGCCGGAGTCGTAGAAGACGAGGTCGCCGCCGGTGACCTACAAAATAAGTCTCGTCAAGAGCTCGGGGTGGTGGCTCCGGTAAGACCCTCCGACGGTCAAGTTAGCTTTTTCCACCAATAGAAATGGAGTGCTCCGAGAAATTTAGAGCAAAGTTTTAAGTAGAAAATGAGAGCCCAGAGAAAATGTATCTGGAGGGTCCCTTTTATAAACGGAGCCTGTAACAAACTAATAGTGACAGTCGTAACCATCTGCTAGTGGGCCGCTCGGAACCACGTAGAGCCTGTTACGGAGGGTAGTGTCTGTTGTCGCGACATGCCAGTCTGTTGGAAATCTAATAGAATAAGTTCGAAGGAGTAGACGTCAGCTAGTGATGACCTTTGAGCTATATCAATTCTAGAGGAGTTCGGATTCCTCTAAGATAGTCCGGGTGCAGGTCGGTTCATGCCTTGTACGAGACCGGACTCGCACGGAGATCTTCCTGAATGACTACGGGGAGTTTTGGCTGTTGGAGGAGTCCGAAAGGGATTCGGCCCCTAGAGGAGTTCGAAAGGGGTTTCAAGAGGAAAAATTCGCAATTGAAGCTATTCTGCGATTACCAGTTACATTAGGCTAAGCATCAGACTGGACTTCGGCGGGAGCGAAATTTATCCCCAACAATAGTCCCCCTACTCCCGAGTTCGACATTCGAAGGAAGGAAGAAGGTGACTGCCGAAATCCAATCTCAGATTCCCGCGCCTACCAGGACGAGACAATTTGGTGTTTACCACACTAACACCGAAGCTTTCTAAATCCGAAATGAGTTCGAAAAGACAGCCCTTCGAATCTCCCATCGGAACCCTGTCCAAGGTACGGCGCCATAAAGACTCCACCCGTCGCCACTCCTTTATCATGATGAGTGGGACGCGCGGCGCACACTGATCGATCGAAGTTGATCCGCAATCATAACTACCTCAGATTACCTCTTGCTATTTAAGGCCTCCTCTCCTCCGAGAGCCATTCTTGCCCAAGTCTTCTCCTTCATTCGGTCCCCATTCGCCTTCTTCCCAAGGATCTTAGTCACCTTCCTTGCCTTCCCGAGCTCCGGACACCCTTTCGGGCGATTCCCATCGCATCCATCGTTTTTTCTTTCTTTCCAGACATTTTAGGTCAGTTTCCTAACCATTCTCTTAGGTTATTCGTGCTTTTTTCTTTCTGGCTTCTCGCTCCCCCGATTTTTGGCAGTGACATTTGCCCTGCATTTTTCCTCTTTTTTTTTTTTTTTGAGGGTTTTCTCAGGATTTTATTTCGATCTGGATGTCTTCCGAAATCTTCCACTCCATCAGTTCTTGGGGCTCGTCTGGACCGACCTTCCTTGATTCCGCATCCCAAGCCGAGGTAGATCCTAAGAACATGCCCCAGTCGTCCTTCGTTCCAGACACCATCCCGTCCGTCCTTACCCCGAACAATCTTTCTCTGATCCGAATCCAATATGGAATCCCTCTAGAATACGACCTTAAACTCCCTAGCTCCGACGACCGGGTCAGCTCTCCTTCGATCGGTCGGTTTTGTTTATACTTAAAAGCTCTGCGCGCCAGGCTTAGACTCCCGCTGCCCCCATTCGTAGTCGCCCTCTTTCAATTTTTAAACATCTCCTTCGCATCTGTCATACCGAACTCCTTTCGGTTCGTCATAGGTTTCCTCTCCCTCTGTCGATCAACCGAAATCCAGCCAACCATTTCACTTTTTAGGAATTCGTATCCTTCAAGCGCCATCCTTCCGCAAAGGATTGGTGGTATTTTTTCCCCAGTTCGGCAAAAAGGGGTTACTGAAAGGTGCCCCTTCTTTCGTTCGTAACTAAAAGGAAAAGTACTTTTTTGTACATTGCCCGACCTTGCCATTAGGTCTTCCTTCTTGGGGTTACATTAGGAAGTCCGTTCGCCGAGCTCCTAGCATGGATGGAGCTGACCTTGATTCCTCCAATAAACTTAAGGTATACCGAGCTCTTCTTCTCGACCTTCTAAAAGAATAGACCTTATTCGACCTGGGTCTGAGCCCTCTCAATCCCGCTAGTATATCTTTTGATTTTTAAATCCACATGGTTTTGCGCACGTGTATTGCTACTGACCGCGCTTCTTTGCCTGTTACAGAGATGGACGCATAAGCTGCCGAGATGCTTACCAAAGGGCTCTACACCAAGAAGAGGAAAGGGAAGGTGCAAAATGACGGCTCAAAAAGGGTGAAAGTCGGTGTTTCCAGCTCCAAAGTCCCCGCCTCTACTGCCGCTGCGTCCGAGGTCGTCGCCGATGCCGAGACTACCATAATTGCCGAGGTTGGCACCGCTGGCACGGGCCCCAATGCCTTCCATGCCCTCAAGTCCCTTCAGTGGGGATCGAGTTTTGGAGCTCCCTGTCAGGGAAGGGACAGGGGAGAAAAAAAAGAAAGACGTCGCAAAGACCCCTGCAAGGCTCGCCTAGGCGGGCCGGATGGCGACGACAACGAACGAGGGGAGGATCCCTTCGACAACCCAAAGATCATCCGAGATCTTGCCGACAGATTTGCCATGCCCGAGGTGGTGGACCAGATGGCCGATCTGGACCTGCGGTAGCTCATCTGGGGTTCTCTCGGAACCATCCTCAAGGTGATTGCTCCGTTACCTGACTCTTTCTCTTCTTTTCTACGCTTTTCTTCTTCTCTCTTTTTCTTTTCTTTTTTTTAACATCAATCGTTTGTTACAGTCGGATCACCAGATGCTCGCCCACATCAAGAGGACTCGTCGTCAGGAGGCGAAGGCATAGAAGGTCCAAAAGGGCCTTCGAGCCGAGCTCTGCCGCCTTCAAGAGAGGGTCATCGAGGTCGAGCGCCTTGTCAAGGAGAAGGCGGCGGACATCGGGAGTCTCCAGGAGGTGCTTCGAAAGGAGGAGTTCGTCTCGGCCAGACTCAAGGCCGGACTGACTCTAGAGGAGAGAAGAAAGGAAGTGGAGAATAAGCTCGCCGAACTGGAGGCTCGGATGAAGTCGGTCTCGAAGGCGGCGACCCGGGCGGTGGAAGAGTTCAAGACTTCTTCCGAGATGAGGAACCTGAACGTCGAATTCGGCCAAGAGGCATTCATCAAGGATTTCGAGCTCTGTGAAGGCAGGGTGGCTCGGAGGTTCCCCGAACTCAACCACGGCTTTCTAGAGGAAGACGAGGCAGACGTGGGACCATCCGATGATGCAGCCAATCCTTCCTTCATCAAGCCTGCATCTAGTCCATCCGAGGCTGCCGCAGAAGTGCCCAAGCCGGTTCGAGCACCCGAGGTAGTCGAGAGCACTCCAGTTCCGTCTTCCGTCGCCCCTCCCGAAGTTAAAATTCTCGAATAGTTGTACATTTTTCTTTTTCGACCCTTTTTCACTTTGTACTCAAAATTTCTGATTAATGAAAGTGGATTTCCTTTTTTGTCCATATCTTTGAGTGTTTTTCATACTTTGAATGTAGTCTCCCATCGACGCTGATTCCCTGCCTCAGGGGATTCCCCTGAAACCTTTAATAAAAAGCCTGAAGAAGGAAGTCCATCAGCTGAAAAAGAAGTTAAAGAAAAGACAGGACGACCTTCGAGCTTCGCGGAAGAATGCTTCGGAGGCGACCAAAGAGGTTACTAGCCTCCGGAACTTGCACATGAAAGACGCCGCTAGTTCCAGCATTCGAAAGGAAAGCTTCGAGAGGGAGTTGGCCGAACTTCAGAAGAGTGCGAGCAACAAATCCTGGGTGTTAACGGTGAAGATCGGCTCCCTCGAGACTCAGCTCAAGGCGGCGAATGAGAAGGTTCAACTTCTGGAGGGGAGCTCGCCGTGCTCCTCTGATAAGGCGCGGTTTGAGTGGGACCAGTCGACATCCGCACTTCAAAAGCAGCTGCGCGATGCTGAACTCACATATGAGACCTACCGATTGGACTGGAGTGGTAGGATGTCCATGTTGGAACAAAAGCGTTGTGCCTCCAACAATGAAGTAGCCCGACTCCAGCGGCAACTTGATGACGGCTTCCAGACCGGTACGAGCAGGAAGGCTGAGGAGGTCATCTCTTTGAAGAGGACCATCGGTGAGCTTTCAGAGGCGGTTGGGGTGGAGCAGGCCGAGGTTCAATGGGTGAAGCTTTAGCTCACCTGCGAACATCGGGCTGTCGAGGACGTAGAGGCCGAGTTTGAAGTTTTAAGGAGACAGCAGTGAGAGCTTGAGGGTAAGTTTCAGCTCACCAACAGAATGTATGTCGATGGTCTCTTCCAGAAGAAGCTTGAGGAGGAGATCCTTAGACTAAAGCAGGCCTTGGTGATGGTCAGAGCCAGCAGCCCAAAGTCCGAAGAATCCGGTTCGCCTTAGAGCTTCAGCCTCTTCCCAGCCTCTTCCCCCTCTTTTTTCTTTCTTTAAGTGTAATCGGCCTCATCGGCTTATGTTTTGCTTCTAATGAACTCATTTTTGTAATGGAGTAATACATTTCTCATTATTTTCGTTTCGCATGAATCTGAGGCCTATCTATGGCCTTACCTTTTTTTACCTCATTTTTTTCTCTGTCATCTTCTTATGAAATGCTTGTTGTGGACGTCGAACTTGTTGTGGACGCCGGGCTTGTTGTGAATGTCGAACTAGAACCTCTTCTGCAAACCAGGATAAGATTCTGCCTTTTGCATTTGACGTAGTCAGGTTGTCATGGAAAAACACATGTAAGGATTCTCCACCGAGCTTCTTCCTTCTCCATGTCTTTGGTCTACGAGATTCTGACTATTGCTCATGTTAGGATGAGGCTTTCCTTCTGTTCTTAACATGGCTTATCAGGGTACATTAGGATCGTCGATAGGACCTCTCCCCTCACCTCATCTTAGTTCAACGAGGCCTTCGACCTTACTCATGTTAGCACGAGGTTCTCCTCCTGTTCCTAACAGACTGTAGGGGCACATTAAGACCGTTGGAAGAGCCTCTCCCCTCATCTCGTCTTAGTTCAATGAGGCCTTCAACCTTGCTCACGTTAGGACGAAGTTCTTCTCCTATTCCTAACGAGTTATAGGGGCACATTAGGATCGTTGGAAGGACCTCTCCCATCTCGTCTTAATTCAACGAGGCCTTTGACCTTGCTCACGTTAGGACGAGGTTCTCCTCCTATTCCTAACTGGCTTTAAGGGCACATTAGGGCCGTTGGTAGGGCCTCTCCCCTCATCTCGTCTTAGTTCAACGAGGCCTTCGACCTTGCTCACGTTAGGACAAGGTTCTCCTCCTGTTTCTAACGGATTGTAGGGGCACATTAGGGCCGTTGGAAGGGCCTCTCCCCTCATCTCATCTTAGTTCAACGAAGCCTTCAACCTTACGTTAGGATGACGTTCTCCTTCTGTTCCTAACGAACTGTAGGGGCACATTAGGATCGTTGGTAGGGCCTCTCCATCTCATCTTAGTTCAACGAGGCTTCGACCTTGCTCACGTTAGGACGAGGTTCTCCCTCCTGTTCGTAACAGATTGTGGGGCACATAGGGCCGTTGGTAGGGCCTCTCCCCTCATCTCGTCTTAGTTCAACAAGGCCTTCGACCTTGCCCACGTTAGGACGAGGTTCTCCTCATATTCCTAATAAGCTGTTTTAGGTTGCTTCAGCGAATTGACATTATACAATTTTTGCACCAAAGAATAATGATGTTAAAATAGTTTTATTGAAAAAAGTTACTGATGGTACATTCTTAAGTTTTCTGAATTCCAAGGTCATAGGAGTGCCGCTCCTCCAAACTCCTTCAAGCGGTAAGTTTCGGGTCGAATGACCTCCTCTACTCTATATGGACCTTCCCAATTCAGAGCGAGCTTTCCATGATCTTGAGGCTGCGAAACGGACGCCCGTCGGAGCACCAAGTCCCCCTCTCTTAATGTTTTGCTTTTTACTCTAGAGTTATAATATCTGGCTACTCTTCATCTGTATGATGCCATCCGAATTTGGGCTTTTTTCTTCCAGTAGATCAAGGTTGACTCTGAGATCCTGAGTTACGCTGCTCATTGAAGGCCACGATCCATGCTGATGAGAGTTTAAGCTCGATTGGGATGACTACCTCTGTTCCAAAAGCCAAGGCGAATGGTGTTTTCCCAGTCGATAGCCTTTGAGTTGTTCGGTACGCTCAAAGGACGTGGTAGAGTTCGTCCGCACAAGTCCCCATTGCTCTTTCAAGTCTTACCTTGATGCCCTGCAGTAAAATTCTGTTGGTCACCTCTACTTCACCGTTTGCCTGCGGATGGACCACTGACGTGAAGTGATGGAAGATATTTAGATCTTCGCAGAACTCAGCGAACCTCGTTTCAGCAAACTATCGCCCATTATCTGTTATGAGAGTTCGGGCAGACCAAATCGACAGACGATTGACTTTCAGACGAAATTCTGTACCTTAGCCTCAGTAATTTTCGCTAGTGGCTCGACTTCGATCCATTTGGTGAAGTAGTCGATCGCAACCAGGAGGAACTTTCGTTGTTCGGATGCCATTGGAAAAGGGTTAAGTATATCCATTCCCCACTACACAAATGGCCAAGGTGCGCTTAGTGGAGTAAGCTCGGAGACCGACTGCCTTTGTATGTTTGCATTTCTCTGACAGCGGTCACATTTCTTGACACTCTATAGAATCGTGGTACAAAGTCGGCTAATAGTACCTTTGCCGAAGTAGTCTTTGTGACAGGGATCTGGCTCCTATATGACTTCCATAAATTCCCTCGTATACTTCCATAATGCGAAGTCGGCCTCTGAAGGTCGGAGACATCTCAACAGTCGTAGCGAATACGACCTTTTATACAACTTGCCCTCATACAAAACATACCGAAAGGTTCGGAATGTTATTTTCCAACTTGGGGGACGAGGTTTGGAAGCAACTCATCACCTTCCTCAGGAAAAATGCGGACATCTTCGCCTGGATCCCAGCAAATATGCCAGGAATTGATGCCGAGGTCATGGAACATCGGCTGACCGTCGATCCTAAGTATCGACCAGTAAAAGAGAAGATGCGCAACCACGCCCTGAAGAGGCAAAAAATATTTATAGAAAAAGTAGGCAAGCTCCTCAAAGCTGGATTCATCCGGAAAGTTAACTATCCAACCTGGGTCTCGAACGTGGTTCTCGTCAAAAAGGCAAACGACAAGTGGAGGATGTGTATAGACTTCAAAAAGCTGAACAAAGCCTGTCCAAAAGATAGCTACCCTCTACCTAGGATTGATCAACTGGTAGACGCAAACTCGGGCCACGAGCTCCTCACCTTCATAGACGTCTTTTTCGGCTATAACCAAATACGAATGGCGCCAGAGAACAAGAAGAAAATTGCTTTTGTTACTAACCGTGGTCTTTACTATTACAGAGTCATGCCTTTTGGGCTCAAGAATGAAGGGGCAACGTACCAATGCCTGATCAATAAGATCTTCAAGGAGCAGATCGACCGCAACATGAAGATGTATGTGGATGATATGCTCATCAAAAGTCGAGCTTCAATAAACCACATCGCCGACCTCGAAGAGACCTTCAGTGTACTCAAGAAGTACAAGATGAAGCTGAACCCGACCAAGTGCGCCTTTGGTGTGACCTCAGAAAAGTTCTTGGAATTTATGGTGTCAAGGCACTGGATTGAAGCAAATCCGGAGAAAATCCGAGCTATTCAGGAGATGACTGCTCCAAAATCAATCAAAGAAGTTCAACACTTGACTGAAAAAATGGCGTCACTAAACTGCTTCGTCTCGAGATCGGTCGAGTGATGCATGCCCTTCTTCCAAGTTCTCAAGCAACCAAAGAACTTCTGCTGGACGACGGAATGCCAACGAACGTTTAAGAAGCTCAAAACTACCTCGGCTCACCCCTACTACTGGCAAAGCCTGAATCCGGAGAAGAATTGTTCTTGTACCTAACAGTCTCCCCGACGGCCTTGGCCGCAGTCTTGATCAAGAAGGAAGCGAAGCTGTAGCGACCGGTCTACTACGTAAGCCGAGTCCTGAGGGATGCAGAGACTAGGTACTCTAAGTTAGAAAAATTGACTTACTCTCTTCTAATTGCTATCAGGAGACTACGACTTTACATTTAGGGGCACACCATAACGGTCCTTATGGATCAACCAATAAAAGCAATCCTTCATCGAACGGATGCTTTCGGAAGATCGTAAAATGGACAATCAAGCTCATGGAGTTTGACATCAATTATCGACCCCGGCCATCGATCAAAGCTCAGAAATTGGCAAATTTTGTAGTAGAATATATCATTCCAGATTATGTCGAGCTTGAACAAAACGAGACCGACATCCCGTCGTCGCAACCAAGCCTCTCCGAAGAGAGTGCCGATCTTCTCAAAGGTTTTTAGGCCCTGTACGTGGATGGTTCGTCCAATGCTATTGGAGCTGGTGCGGAATTGGTCTTAGTCAATCTCAAGAGAGTCGTCGCCGAATATGCACTACGCCTTGAATTTCCTGCAACTAATGATAGTGCTGAATATGAAGCTCGGATCGCCGGGTTAAAAATAGCAAGAGAGTTAAAAGTAGATCGACTTCAAGTCTACAGTGATTCCCAATTAGTGGTCGGTCAAATTAGTGGTAACTATGAAGCACGGGAAGAAAGTATGATGAAATACCTTGAAAAAGTAAAGGATTTGGCTCTGGCCTTCGACAGTTTTGGCATTCAACAGATTCCGAGGGCAAAAAATACAAGAGCCGACCTCTCTAAATTGGCCACTCTAGCCCCAGCCGAATTGTCCAAAGAAGTATTCTTTGAAACTCTAAAATGCCCAAGCTCAGAGGAATTACAGTTTGTTATGCAGACGGAGCACGAGCCGAGCTAGATTGACCCATTAGTTGCCTATCTCAAAGGAATTCTTCCTCATTACCCAAAAAAAACTCGGAAACCCAGAAATCAAAACCTTTCGGTACGTTTTGTATGAGGGCAAGTTGTATAAAAGATCGTATTCGCTACCACTGTTGAGATGTCTCCGACCTTCAGAGGCCGACTTCACATTATGGAAAGTACACGAGAAAATTTGTGAAAGTCATATAGGAGCCAGATCCCTATCACAAAGACTACTTCGGTAAGGATACTATTTGCCGACCTTATACCACGATTCTATAGAGTATGTCAAGAAATGTAACCGTTGTCAGAGAAATACAAGCATACAAAGGCAGCCGGCCTTCGAGCTTACTCCACTAAGCGCACCTTGGCCATTTGCACAGTGGGGAATGGATATACTTGACCCTTTCCCAATGGCATCCGGACAACGAAAGTTCCTCCTGATTGCGATCGACTACTTCACCAAATGGGTCGAAGCCGAGCCACTAGCGAAAATTACTAAGACCAAGGTACAGGACTTCATCTGAAAGTCAATCGTCTACCAGTTTGGTCTGCTCCGAACTCTCATAATAGATAATGGACGACAGTTTGATGGGACAAGGTTCGCTGAGTTCTGTGAAGATCTAAATATCTCCCAACACTTCACGTCAGTGGCCCATCCATAAGCAAACGATAAAGTAGAGGTGACCAACAAAATTTTACCGCAAGGCATCAAGGCAAGACCTGAAAGAGCGAGGACTTGGGCGGACGAACTCTACCACGTCCTTTAGGCGTACCGAACTACTCAAAGACTACCGACTGAGGAAACACCATTCGCTTTGGCTTTTGGAACGAAGGCAGTCATCCCAATCAAGCTTAAACTCCCATCAGTACGGATCATGGCCCTCAATGAGCAGTGTAACTCACAGGACTTCAGAGTCAACCTCGATCTACTGGAAGAAAAAAGAGAAAAAGCCTAAATTCGGATGGCAGCATACAAACGAAGAATAGCCAGATACTATAACTCCAGAGTAAAAAGCAAAGCATTCAGAGAGGGATACTTAGTGCTCCGACGGACGTCCGTTTCGTAGCCTTAAGATCAAAAAAAGCTCGTCCTGAATTAGAAAGGTCCATATAGAGTAGAGGAGGTCATCCGATCCGGAACTTACCGCTTAAAGGAGCTCGAAGGAGCGGCACTCCCGTGACCTCGAAATTCAGAAAACTTAAGAATGTACTACCAGTAATTTTTCTTTAATAAAACTATTTTAACATCATTACTCCTTAGCGCAAAAATTGTATAATGTCAATTCTCTGAAAAAACCTAAAATAGCCCGTTAGGAACAAAAGAAGAACCTCATCCTAACGTGAGCAAGATCGAAGGCCTCGTTGAACTAAAACGAGATGAGAGGAGGCCCTACCAACGGCCCTAATGTGCCCCTACAGCCCGTTAGGAACAGGAGGAGAATCTCGTCCTAACGTGAGCAAGGTCGAAGACCTCGTTGAACTAAGATAAGATGAGGGGAGAGACCCTACCAACGGCCCTAATGTGCCCCTACAGTCCGTTAAAAATAGGAGAACCTCGTCCTAACGTGAGCAAGATCGAAGGTCTCGTTGAACTTTAACACGAGATGAAGGAAGAGGCCCTATCCAACGGTCCCATAATGTGCCCCTACAGCCCATGATAGGAACAGGAGGAGAACCTCGTCCTAACATGAGCAAGGTCGAAGGCCTCGTTGAACTAAGATGATGATGAGGGAGAAGCCCATACCAACGATCCCTAATTGTGCTCCCTACAGCCCGTTAGGAATAGGAGGAAACCTCGTCCTAACGTTGAGCAAAGGTCGAAGGCCTCATTGAACTTAAGACAAGATGAGGGAAGAGGCCCTTCCAACGATCCTAATGTACCCCTACAATCCGTTAGGAACGGGAGAAGAACCTCATCCTAACATGAAGGTCGAAGGCCTCGTTAAACTAAGACGAGATGAGGGGAGAGGCCCTTCCAACGGCCCTAATATGCTCCTACAGTCCGTTAGGAACAGGAGAACCTCGTCCTAACGTGAGCAAAGTCGAAGGCCTCGTTGAACTAAGACGAGGTGAGGGGAGAGGCCCTACCGACGATCCTAACGCACCCCCGTAAGCCATGTTAAGAACAGAAGGAAAGCCTCATCCTAACATGAGCAAAAGTCAGAACCTCGTAGACCAAAAACATGGAGAAGGAAGAAGCTCGGTAGAGAATCCTTACACGTGTTTTTCCACGACAACCTATGTCAAATGCGAAAGGCAGAACCTTATCCTGGTTTGCAGAAGAGGTCCTAGTTCGACATCCACAACAAGCCCGACGTCCACAACAAGATCGACGTCCACAACAAGCATTTCAAGCATTTCATAAGAAGATGACAGAGAAAAATGAGGTAAAAAAGGTAAGGCCATAGATAGGCCTCAGATTCACACGAAACTAAAATAACGAGAAATGTATTACTCATTATAAAAATGAGTCCATTACAAGCAAAACATAGGCCGACGAGGCCGATTACACTTAAAGAAAGAAAAAAGAGGGGGAAGAGGCCGAAGCTCTAAGGCGAACCGGATTCTTTGGACTTCGGACTGCCGGCTCCGACCATCACCAAGGCCTGCTTTAGCCTACGGATCTCCTCAAGCTCCTTCTTCTAGAAGAGACCATCTACATACATTCTATTGGCAAGCTGAAACTTACCCTCAAGCTCTCGCCGCTGTCTCCTTAAAACTTCAAACTCGGCCTCTACGTCCTCAACAGCCCGATGTTCGCAGGTGAGCTGAAGCTTCAGCCATTGAATCTCGGCCTGCTCCGCCCCAACCGCCTCTGAAAGCTCACCGATGGTCCTCTTCAAAGAGGTGACCTCCTCAGCCTCCCTTCTCGTACCGGTCCGGAAGCCGTCATCGAGTTGCCGCTGGAGCCAGGCTACTTCATTGTTGGAGGCACGATGCTTTTGTTCCAACATGGGCATCCTACCACTCCAGCCCAATCAGTAGGTCTCATATGTGAGTTCAGCATCGCGCAGCTGCTTTTGAAGTGCAGATGTCGACCAGTCCCACTCAAACCGCGTCTTATCGGAGGACCACAGCGAGCTCCCCTCCAGAAGTTGAACCTTCTCATTCGCCGCCTTGAGCTGAGTCTTGAGGGAGTCGATCTTCGCCGTCAACACCCAAGATTTGTCACTCGCACTCTTCCGAAGTTCGGCCAACTTCCTCTCGAAGCTCCCCTTTCGAATGCTGGAACTAACGATGTCTTTCATGTGCAAGTTCCGGAGGCGAGTAACCTCTTTGGTCGCCTCCGAAGCATTCTTCCGCAAAGCTCGAAGGTCGTCCTCTGTCTTCTTTAACTTCTTCAGTTCATGGACTTCCTTCTTCAGGCTTTTTATTAAGGGTTTCAGGAGAATCCCCTGAGGCAGGGGGTCAGCGTCGACGAGAGACTACATTCAAAATATGAAAAACACTCAAAGATATGGACAAAAAAGAAAATCCACTTTCATTAATCAAAAATTTTGAGTACAAAGTAGAAAAGGATCGATAAAGAAAAATATACAACTATTCGAGGATTTCAACCTCGAGAGAGGCAACGAAAGACGGAACTGGAGCGCTCTCGGCTACCTCGGGTGCTCGAACCGGCTCGGGCACTTCTGCGGCAGCCTCGGACGGACCAGATGCAGGCTCGGCAAAGGGAGGATCGACTGCATCATCGGATGGTCCCACATTTGCCTCGTCTTCCTCCAGAAAATCGAGGTCGAGTTCGGGGAACCTCCAAGCCACCCTGCCTTCATAGAGCTCGAAACCCTTGATGAACGCCTCTTGGCCAAATTCGACGTTCAGGTTCCTCATCTCGGAAGAAGCCTTGAACTCTTCCACCGCCCGGGTCGCCGCCTCCAAGACCGACTTCGCCATCCGAGCCTCCAGTTTGGCGAGCTTATTCTCCACTTCCTTTCTTCTCTCCTCCAGAGTTGGTTCGGCCTTGAGTCCGATCGAGACGAACTCCTTCCGAAGCACCCCCTGGAGATTCCCAATGTCCGCCGCCTTCTCCTCGGCAAGGCGCTCGACCTTAACAACCCTCTCTTGAAGGCGGCAGAGCTCGACTCGAAGGCCCTCTTGGACCTTCTATGCCTCCTGATGACGAGCCCTCTTAATGTGGGCGAGCATCTAATGACTCGACTGCAGCAAACGATTGATGTTAAAAAAAAACAAAGAAAAGGAGAGAAGAAAAGCGCAAAAGAAAAGAGAGAGTCGAGCAATGGAGCAATCACCTTGAGGATGGTTCCAAGAGAACCCAGACGAGCTGCCGTGGATCTAGGTCGGCCATCTGGTCCACCACCTCGGGCATAGCAAACCTATCGGCAAGATCCCAGATGATCTCCGGGTTGTCGAAGGGATCCTCCCCTCGTTCGTTGTCGTCGCCATCCGGCTCGTCTAAGCGAGCCTTGCAGGGGATCTTCGCGATGGCTTTCTTTTTTCTTCTCCCCTATCCCTTCCCTGACAGGGAGCTCTGAAACCCGATCCCCACTGGAGGGACCTGAGGGCATGGAAGGCGTCGGGCCCGTGCCAGCGGTGCCAACCCGGCAATTATGGCAGTCTCGGCGCCGACGACGACCTCGGACGCAGCGGCGGTAGAGACGGGGACTTCGAAGCTGGAAACACCAACCTTCGCCCTCTTTGAGCCATCATTTTGCGCCTTCCCTTTCCTCTTCTTGGTGTAGAGCCCTTTGGTAAACATCTCGACAGCTTGTGCATCCATCTCTGTAACAGAAAAAAAAGCGCGGTCAGTAGCAATACACGTGCACAAAATCGTGTGGATTTAAAAATCAAAAAATATACCAGCGGGATTGAAAGGGCTCAGACCCAGGTCAAACAAGGTCTGTTCTTTTAGAAGGTCGGAAAGAAGAGGAGCTCGGTACACCTTAAGTTTATTGGAGAAATCAAGGTCGGCTCCATCCAAGCTAGGAGCTCGGCGAACAGACTCCCTAATATAACCCCAAGAAGGAAGACCTAATGGCAAGGTCGGGCAATGTACAAAAAAGTACTTTTCCTTCCAGTTATGAACGGAAGGGACACCTTTCAGTAACCTCTTCTTGCCGAACTGGGAGGAAAAGGACCACCAATCCTTCGCAGAAGAATGGCGCTTGAAGGTATAGAAATTCCTAAAAAGCGAAATGGTCAGCTGGATTTCGATCGATCGATAGAGGCAGAGAAAACCTATGACGAATCAAAAAAAGTTCAGTACGACAGATGCGAAGGAGATGTTTAAAAACCGAAAGAGGACGACTACGAATGGGGGCAGCGGGAATCTAAGCTCGGCGCACATAGCTTCTAAGTATAAACAAAACCGACCGATCGGAGGAGAGCTGATCCGATCGTTGGCGCTAGAAAATTTAAGGTCGTATTCTGGAGGGATTCCGTATTAGATTCGGATCAGAGAAAGATCGTTCGGAATAAGGACGAACGGGATGGTGTCTGGAACAAAGGACGAGTGGGGCATGTTCCTAGGATCTACCTCGGCCTGGGATGCAGGATCAAGAAAGGTCGATCCAGACGAGCCCCAAGAACTGATGGAGTGGAAGATTTCGAAAGACATTCAGATCGAAATAAAATCGTGAGAAAACCCTCAAAACAAAAAAAAAAAGAGGACAAATGCAGGGCAAATGTTGCTGTCAAAAATCGAGGGAGCGAGAAGCCGAAAAGAAAAGGCACAAATAACCTAAGACAAGGGTTAGGAAACTGACCTAAAATGTCTGAAAAGAAAGAAAGGATGATGAATGCGATGGGAACCGGCCGAAAGGGTGTCCGGAGCTTGAGAAGGCGAGGAAGGAGACTGAGACCCTTGGGAAGAAAGCGAACGGGGACCAAATGAAGAAGAAGACTTGGGCAAGAATGGCTCCCGGAGGAGAGAAGGCCTTAAATAGCCAGAGGTAACCCGAGGTAGTTATGATTGCGGATCAACTTCGACCGGTCAGCGTGCGCCGCGTGTTCCACTCATCATGATAAAGGAGTGGCGACAAGCGGAGTCTTTATGGTCCCGTACCTTGGACAGGATTCCAACGGAAGATTCGAAGGGCCGTCTTTTCAAACTCATTTCGAACTTAGAAAGCTTCGGTGTCAACGCGGTAAACACCAAACTATCTCGTCCTGGCAGGCACGAGAACTCGAGATCGGACTTCGGCAGTCGCCTTCTTCCTCCCTTCGAATGTCAAACTCGGGAGTAGGGAGACTATTGTAAGAAAAAATCCCACTCCCGCCGAAGTCCAGTCGGATGCTTAGCCTAATGTAACTGATAATCGCAGAAGAGCTTCGATCGCGAATTCTTCCTCTTGGAACCCCTTCCGGACTCCTCCGGCGGCCGAACCCCTTCCGGACTCCTCCAGCAGCCAAAACTTCCCGCAATCCAGAAAGGTCTCTGCGCCAGTCCGATCCCGTACAAGGCATGAACCGACCCGCACCCGGACTACCTTAGAGGAATCCGAACTCCTCTAGAATTGATATAGCTCAAAGGTTATCACTAGCTGACGTCTACTCCTCCGAACTTATTCTATTAGATCCCCAACAGACTGGCACGTCGCAACAACAGACACCACCCCTGACAGACTGGCACGTCGCGACAACAAACACTACCCTCCATAACAAACTCCACGTGGTCCCGAGCAACCCACTACTAGACGGTTACGGCTGTCACTATCAGTTTGTTACAAGCTCCGTCCATAAAAAGGATCCTCCAGATTCGTTTTCTCTGGGCTCTCATCTTTTACTTAAAACTCTGCCCTAAATTTCTCTGAGCACTCCATTTCTATTGGTGGAAAAAGCTAACTTGACCGTCGGAGGGTCTTGCCGGAGCCACCATTCTGAGCTCAGGACGAGACTTGTTTTGCAGGTCACCGACGGCGACCTCGTCTTCTCCAACTCCAGCGCTTCTCCGACGGCAATCAGATTTTGCACCAACAGATCCTATAAGAATCCTAGAGATCTTTCTCCTCAGACTTGACCTTCTTCACCCTCAAGATTCATGAACTTGCATTATGATACCATTTTCTTACCTATAGCTCAACATGGGTTCAACACTGAACCCTCACTAAAAGCCCCTAAATGTCTATATTAATCTTCCCATGCTTCCATACCCATTCTCTAAATCCTAAGGCAGACTCAAAAAGCTTCTCCGTTTCATTTAAAACACAAAATTTCTCACTTGTCTCACTCTCTGATAATGGATGGAAATGGCTGAAACCGACAGGACACCATAGCTCTTAGGATCTATCACTCTATGCACATGGAAACTCCTATTGGTCCTGCATCACTACAATGCCACAAAAACTTAAGGATGCCTCTTACTTGTGTCCTGAAGATAGGAAACATATACCATGAAACAACATTTTCAATATCAGAAGGTCATTAATTTCTTGGATTGATATTAAGCAAAAACCAGAAATCTGAAATATCCTTGAATCTAGATAGTCAGTGCCCAAGCGAGAACTTAGAGCCTCACAATTATTAATATAATGCTGATAACCAACAAAACAGTTATTAGGCTAAGTTTTGAGATAGAGAAGAAATTCAAATTTAATTCTAAATCTGCATTATCTTTATTCCTCTCTTGTCCTGCACCTTGTAACTAAAGCAATACATACATTTCTCCCCTATCCTGTGGCAACCATGCCTGATGCTTCCATAACCATACTGACAGTACAAGTAAAACATTAGCAAATGATAATAACTTCACTAAATCACAAGACAGTACCTCCAAGAAAGCACTACATGCCAAAATTGAAAAGACAAAAATGTGATCTCAAAGATAAAACAGATCTGCATTATCCTTCATGTTTAGATAGGTTTGGCCCTTTGGGGTGCACTTCCTGTACGAATGACATGTTAGGCACTTGGATACAACAACCTGACGCGGCAGGGAGTTCTAATTGGTACATCCTACTTAGGTAGCTAGGTTTGGACCTTTGTTGCACTTTGGGAATGTTACTGCTTTTAACCATAAAGGTCGAGCTTAGGGAATTTAAAAGTGCCTATACTTTTGGGATTTAGACACTTGGATACAGCATGGCATGGCAGGAAATTCTAATTGGAATATCCTACCCATGCCAAAACAAAATAGCGTCATCATTTGGCACAAGCTTCTGTAGTGCCAAATTAAAGGACCACTTCAACCAGCGAGTTTTAGCTCTCAACTATTTGACATGCTACATATCATTGACCTAAGGCATCTAAATTCTTCTAGTAAACTGCTGCACTTTTTCTCCGCTTCCTTTCACTGATAACAGTAGTATATAACAATTTCTTAAACAAAAATAATAAACAACCATCAACTTATTCTACTTGACAACCATAACTACACAAAAGAATATTTATTTATATATTTAAATTGAATACAAGGGGTCCATGCAATGCTTTTAAAAATTGCAATGCTAGACCCTTTGGAACATCTAAACACTTGGAACAAGGGCCAAGTGTCCAGCTAAAACTACTCTAAGTACCACAAATATAGGTGTTATAGAAAGCAGTACAAATTTGTCACAACATATGCCTAATATAGGTGTCATACAAAGCAGTACAAATTTGTCACAGCATATGTAGGCATTCTTGTGAACACATTCATCAACCTAGTGCATGTGCATTCAACAAAAGATACAGTATGGTATGCCCTATGCCACCCAGTTTGGTATGGTATGGCAAACTTTGGCACTGACCTTCCTGTCCAGGCAATCAACTGGATGAGAAATTCATCGTAAACATATGCCACTTTTGAGCATCATTGTAGCACAATTTTGAAGACCAAGTGGCTTCATGAAAAATGGAAATTCTTTGTTTGACTAGTTGTTTGTCCGTCAATAGTGCAAATCAACAATTATGAACAAATTAAATTATGACAAAATAATTAGAGTGGCCAATGGGTACAATCATTATGTTCTTATTTTCTTTAAATAAAGGAGGTAAGAAGAAATATGTTTTCTGGATAATATATTCTTGTAAGTATAACAAAGCAATTATTTTGAGATGTGATGGGTTTTTTTTTCCTTCTTCAATATGTAAAAAGTTTTCATGGAAAATAATTGCACTTCAGCTGCATCCCCCTCCTCTTCTCTTCCTCAAACACATAATTCTTCTGCCTCTTCCTTGTATCTTCATCTTCTTCTCTAATCGTATCTCTCATGTAACTGCCAGTCCAAAAACCCATGTCAACAAATGAATAATCTTTTTTTTCCAAATAATGAAACATGAATTGTGACTTCTAATAACCCAACCCAGAAACATCTAGTTTCCCTCACACTTATATGATATTCAGTCACAGACTTTAGTTCTGCGAACAGATTTTTGATCTCATCTTTTGCAATAAGCAACAAGTCTTTCCCTAATATGACCCCCATTCACCTTGTTACCTCATATTTCCTTTTTACCCCCAACTCGTAGAAGCCCTACGTCTCTTACAATCCTAGTTTCCATCTTTAATTCTTGTTTGACCCTTTGTCAGGATTCTTCAGATGTTGGCTAAATGCAAATTCACTTTCCTCTAATCAAAAATGCTCCATATTTCATCCTTCTAGGGCCCTATATGTGATGCACTAAGTTAAGGAAATGCAGAACTAAGTATCAGAACTTATTCTCATTTCTGTTAAGAACACATTAACTTTTAAATTCTGGTTCAGACTATTTGAAGTGTCAATCAAATGCTTATGAAATTGGGGTGAAAAATTACAGTAACTGAGGAGAAAATTGATGACCATTTTGATGCAGACCAGAGGCTGAAAACTGGCTGATTTTTTCAGTGAAAACAGTTTTCTGCAAACAGTGCAAGCCTTTAAAAGTTGCATGAGAAAAAGAAGCATCATAAGCAATGGCTACATCTGTTAAAGATGAAGATTCAATTCTATTTACCCAATTATGATAACTGAAATAGATTCACATCACAAATAAATAATGGGTTTATTCTAAGATGGTGAAAAGCCTTCCACAGAACACACAAAAAAAAAACAAAAACAAAAAACAAAAAAACCACCCCCACCATCAGCACCAAAATGGTTTTAAAAAAAATGTGAGACCCATATTCCATGTGAAAGAACAAAAAGAAAGCACAATAACATTATATTGGAAAGAATGAGGACAGAAAATGTCAAAGGGTCTTCAAAGTGATAATTACAAGCATAAATAATTTGTAAGCTCATGAGTGATGATAGTTGAAATCTTGTTTACTAATTGTTTAATAACCGAAACTTAAAGTAAAGCAGCAAGATCTTCCCTATCTGGAAAAGTTAAAATGATAGAGAAGACATAAATAAAAGATAGCTAAATGAACTTTTGCATCAAGAACCACTTTGTTGAAGAGTAGATATGTGATATATTTACCCTATATTAGTTAAAGGCAATGGGTAACTTTGGTTACATGACTAAGTGATGTCAAAATTAACACCAACCCTTCACACCATATTGGAAAGGTTGTAAGATCAATATCAAGAAGTGGAAAGATAACCCACAATGCTCAAAATCTCAAGTAAATCAACAAGTGCAATCTACATGACAACTATGCCTCTGCCTAACCCAAAATGTGGGATCATACTTGAGTCTATGCTGCAGCGCAATGAGCCTTCAAAAGCAAAGGTTTTTTGCTTCTTCTTTAGGGCTGAAACCGGATTGAATACGCTAGCATATCCATAGCCATATTTGATTTGTCTGGTGAATATAAATACAGATATAGATATTATTCGAATGCAAAAATTCATATCTAAATTTGTTTTAAACGGATATGGATATAATCCGGATATTTGAAATATGAATATAATTATAGATATAAGTTGAATAATTAAAATTTATGACTACAAAATCAAAGATATTACTAAATAGATGATAGATCAAGTTAATAGCATGTTTATATGCTTGTATATTTTTCTTAAAAATTAATAAGTACTTGTTGGTGCAGAATCTGGTTGACGCCGGATCGAGCTGGAGTTAAGGAAGAAGAAGTCGCCGCCGGTGACCTGCAAAACAAAGTTCCATCCGGAGTCGGTGGTGGTGGCGGCTCCGGCAGGACCCTCCGACGATCAAGTCAGCTCTTCTGACCAACAAAAATGGAGTGCTCACACAAGAATTCAGTAAAATTTTCGGAAGAAGAAGAAAGCTTAAAGAAAACGTATCTGCAAGATCCCTTTTATAGATGAAGTCCAGAGTAGACTGATAGTGACAACCGTAACCATCCGATTGTGGGCCGCTTGGGACCACATGGAATTTATTACGAAGAAAGGTGTCGTCCGTAGTAGACTGATAATGCCAGTCATAACTGTCCAGTAGTGAGGTCGTCTATAGCAGACTGATAAATAACAGTCGTAACCGTCCGGTAGTGGGCCGCTCGGGGTCACATGGAGTTTGTTACGGAGAGAGGTGTCCGTTGTTGTGATGTGCCCGTTCGTTGAGATTTAATAGTCGAAGTCCGGAGGAAGCAGACGTTGGTTGGTGAAGAGCTTTGACATATATCAATGTTGGTTGATGAAGAGCTTTGACATATATCAATTCCAGAGGAGTTCGGACTTCTAAAGAAAATACGACTAGAGGGAATCATCCGGGAGGAATACTACTTGAAATCTGAAAGTAATCCGTTGGATGAATCCGGATGAAGTTCGACTGATAGAGAAGTCCAGAAGAAGTTCAACTGCTGGAGGAATCCAACTGAAGGAGAGGTCCGGAAGGAGTCCGACTCCTAGAGGAATCCGACTGAAGGAAAAGTCACGATCGAAGCTGCTGAAGGAGATCGGACTGAAGGAGAATTCCCAATCGAAGCTCTTCTATGATTACCAGTTATATTAGGCTAAGCATCAGATTGGACTTCGACGGGAGCGGGATTCATCCTCAACAATAGTCCCCCTACTCTCGAATTCAAAATTGAATTCGAAATTTGAAGGGAGGAAAAAAAAGACGACGGCCGAAGTCCCCGAACTCGACCTCAGCTTTCTGGAGGAGGAAGTCGACGCGGATGCGGGACCGTCTAATGCTGTAGTCGACCTTTCCTTCGACGAACTCACTTCTGGCCCGTCTGAACCTACCACAAAGGTGCTCAAACTAGTTCGAAAACCTGAGGCTCGTTTTTCTCTCTATCGTCTTCTTATGAAATGCTTGTTGTAGATGCCGAACTCGTTGCGGACGTCGGGCTTGTTGTGGACATCGAACTAGGACCTCTTCTGCAAATCAGAATAAGGTTCTGCCTTTCGCATTTGACGTAGTCAGGTTGTCGTAGGAAAACACGTGTAAGGATTCTCCACCGAGCTTCTTCCTTCTCCACGTCTTTGGTCTACAAGGTTCCGACTTTTGCTCATGTTAGGACGAGGCTTTTCTTCTGTTCTTATCATGGCTTACAGAGGTGCATTAGGGGCATCGGTAGGATCTCTCCCTCTATCCTATCTTATATCGACGAGGTTGTCGGCTTTGCTCACGTTAAGATGAGGTTCTCCTCCTATTCCTAACATGGCTTGTAGAGGCAAATTTGGGCCGTTGACAGAGCCTCTCCCCTCATCTCATCTAAAATGAATGAGACCTTCGACTTTGCTCACGTTAGGACGAGGTTCTCCTTCTGTTCCTAACGGACTGTAGGAGCACATTAGGACCATTGTCAGAGCCTCTCCCTCATCTCGTCTAAATGATCGAGGTCTTCGACTTTGCTCACTTAGGGACGAGGTTCTCCTCATGTTTCCTAACGGACTGTAGGGGCACATTAGGACCGTTGTCAGAGCCTCTCTCCTTATCTCGTCTAAAATGAACGAGACCTTCGACTTTGCTCACGTTAGGACGAGATTCTCCTCCTGTTCCTAACGGACTGTAGGGACACATTAGGGTCGTTGTCAGACCTCCCCTCATCTCGTCTAAAATGACGAGATCTTCGACTTGCTCACGTTAGGACAAGGTTCTCCCCTGTCCTAACGAACTGTGGGGGCATATTAGGGCCGTTGTCAGAGCCTCTCCCCTCATCTCGTCCAAAATGAACGAGATCTTCGACTTGCTCATGTTAGGACGAGGTTCTCCTCCTATTCTCAATAAGGGCTAAATGGGCCTGTTCCTAACATGACCATGTTAGGATGAGGTTCTTTTTCCTAACATGACCACTTTTGATTGCTTCTTTCCTGTTGTCACATAATTTTTGCACCAAGAAACAATAATGTTAAGATGGAAGAGTTTTATTGAAGAAAAATTATTGGTAGTACATTCTCAGATTTTCTGAATTCCAAGATCGTGGGAGCATTATTCCTCCGAGCTCCTTCAGACGATAAGCTTCAGGCCGGACGACCTCCTCTATTTCATACAGATCCTCCCAATTTAAGGCAAGCTTCCTCCGGCTCTGAGGCTGAGATGGCGGCTCGCCGAAGTACTAAATTCCCCAAAGATAGTGTTGATAATGCCGAAAGATGGCCGATCTCCTTGTTGTTCCTCCCTCATTGGTAGTTCTGGCTGCGACAGTGCCCTCGACCAATCTTCTCTTGCTTCAAGCCGACGTTTGAGGATCGACCCAGCCGGCCTCTCCTGATGAGCTCCTCGATCTCATCTTGGAGTTGAATGCATTCTTCAGTATCGTGGCCGTGATCATGATGATACAAACAATACTTGCTTCGATTGCGCTTGTTTGGGGGAGATCATAATTCTTCTGGTCTTGGTAGCTGATTCTTAATTTCCATCAAAACTTGAGTTTAGGAGAATTAAAGGGGGTATGGTTGTGAAACCTTCTGGGGACAAAACTTCTTCGTGCCCTTCTATCGGAGCTTCTTTGACGACGAGCTCGAGTTCGAGCTCACTTGTATTCGGAGGGAGTCCGTGAGCACGACCGAACTTCATTCAGCCCTCCAACAGCTGCGGGTTTATTAGACTCGCCCGCCTGCCGCTCTCCTACGGCTTCCTCATCCTTCAATTTGAAGGTTTCTTTCGCTCGAGCATATCCTTCAGTCCAAGCTAGCAGATCGGCAAAATCCCTGGGGTACTTCTCCAGGAAGAACAGCAAATCATTCTTCTGAAGGCCGTTCTTGAATGCAGCCATTGCAACAGACTGGTCCAGGTTCCGGACCTCCAATGTACCAGTATTAAATCAGATGACATAAGTCCGAATAGATTCTCCCTCCTTCTACTTGATATTCATCAGAAAATCCGAACCTCGACGCGGACGTCGGCTGCTGACGAAGTGAGCCACAAACTGATGGCTCATTTGATCAAAGGAGAAGATCGTATCCGACTTCAACATCGAGTACCAATTTCTTGCTGCTCCCTTTAAGATAGACAAAAAAGCTTGGCATAAGATAGCATCTGGTGCACCATGGAACAGGATCATGGTCCGAAAGGCCTTCAGGTGATCGACTGGATCAGAGGTTCCATCATAGCTTTCAAATTGGGAAAGCTTGAAGTTCGGCGAAATGGGCTCTTGCATAATCCTCTGAGAAAAAAGAGAGTCAGTGCAAATATTATTACCGTGTGAGGGAGTATGATGGAGCTCTTCGATTCGTCAGCTCATTTCCTAGAGCCTTTGATTCAGAAGATCTTCACGATCGTTGATCTCCAAGGTTTTCTAATGGGACGAAGGCAAAGCTCCCCCTGTGTCGAGTCATGGTCCGAGCAAGAGCTCTCCACCCTCTACTTCTTTTCGAAGGTCACCGGCCGACTAGCCCAAGTCGATCGTCCCTCGACCGGATCATGGGGCTCCGGAGAAGCCTGCTCCAACCGAATTGACATCGGAGCCTGACAATGTATGGCCTGCACCGCCTCTGTGAGATCGCGAACCTGCTGGACCAGTAAATTGAACTACCCCGCATCCGCCACGGCTGCAGGTGGCGCTTGAGTTACCGAAGCTAAATCGGGGGCGGATAAATCTGGACGGGATTTGGCTGCAAAGGCCGTTGATCGCCAAGTCGAAGCTTTCCTGGGAGGCATTTTTTTCGGAAAGAACTCTAGAGAGGAAGAAGAGAGATCGCTGCTGAGCATTCCTTTAAGAACAAGAGAACTTCGGGAACAGAGTGCCCTTCCTTTAGCGCCAATCCTGTTGGTGCAGAATTTGATTGACGTCGGATTGAGCTGGAGTTGAGGAAGAAGAGGTCACTGTCGGTGACCTATAAAACAAAGTCCCGTCCAGAGTCGATGGTGGTAGCTCCGGTAGGACCCTCCGACGATCAAGTCAACTCTTCTGACCAACAGAAATAAAGTGCTCAGGCAAGAATTCAGCAGAATTTTTGGAAGAAGAAGAGAGTTTAGAGAAAACGTATCTAGAGGATCCCTTTTATAGACAGAGTCCGAAGCAGACTGATAGTGACAACCATAACCGTCCGATCATGGCTGCTCGGGGCCACATGAAATTTATTACAGAGAGAGGTGTCGTCCGTAGTAGACTGATAATGACAGTCGTGACCGTCCGGTAGTGGGATCGCTTATAGCAGACTGATAAATAACAGTCATAACCGTCCGGTAGTGGACCGTTCGGAGCCACGTGGAGTTTGTTACGGAGAAAAGTGTCCGTTATCGTGATGGGCCCATTCGTTGAGATTTAATAGTAGAAGTCCGGAGAAAGCAGGTGTTGATTGGTGAAGAGCTTTGACACATATCAATTCCAGAGGATTTCGGACTCCTAAAAGAAATACGACTAGAGGAGATCATCCGGAAAGAATACTACTTAAAATCTAGAAGTAATCCGCTAGAGGAATCCGGATGGAGTTCGACTGATGGAGAAGTTCGGAAGGAGTTCGGCTGCTAGAGGAATCCGACTGAACGAGAGATCCGGAAGAAGTCTGACTGCTGAAGGAATCAGACTGAAGGAAAATTTCCGATCGAAGCTACTGAAGGAGTCCAGACTGAAGGAGAATTTCTGATTGAAGCTCTTCTATGATTACCAATTACATTAGGCTAAGCATCAGACTGGACTTCGACGGGAGAGGGCTTTATCCCCAACAGTACTATATAAAATTATAAGGATTATAGGTAAATCCGGATATTCGGATATGGATCGGATAGTTATCTATCCATATCCATATCCATTTTTTTTATACAGTTATGGATATTAGTTGGATCCTCAAATTTTTATCTATATTTAGATTGATTTGCATATAAAAACGGATCCGAACGGATATTATCCATACCATGGTTTATGGAAACGACCCGAATTGCCCGATTCAAGGCGTTCCGAACCAACACGGTGCCCAACCGGCCCTAGTTCGCCCATGAAAATCGGGACCCAGAGAACAAAATTAAAAAAAAAAGAAAACCGTCCGATTCGGTACGGACCAGTACAGCCTGGTTCAGTCCGATTGGCCTTTTTTTTGGCTGTTGGATGGATTTTTTTGAATTTTTATTATTGATACAAACCGGTACGGTACAATACAGACCGGTACCATACCGTACCGATTACCAACCGGCACGGTGTCCGATACCGGTATGTAAAACCTTGATCCATACCACTTTCACCCCTATTCTGAATACAGAAAATGAACTATTCTAGCACATCATCATGGTTATTAGTATCTTAAGTGAAACAGAACCAGGGAAATCATTAATGGTATCTTTTTCCTTCATTTTCTCTAATTAGACATATTTTAAGATTTATAAAAAAAATTGAGTTGCAAACAAAAAAGAAATTTGAAGGCTTAAACGTGGCTGGACTCTCAACGTAAACTGGAATGGCCAACCGCAAAAGTACATAAACATTGAAATTCTAGTTTGGTTCTTGCAGCTCCTTCCCTACTTTATCTTATTCTCATCTTCTCCTGATTTCCCTCTTCTTTCTTCTTATTTACACTCTTTCTTTTATTTATTACAACATTAGGTTTTGTAACTGACGACTAAAGTAATATCAAATTAGTTCAGGAGTTTCCGTTCAGCTTCTAGAAATATGGTTTAATATGAACAATTATATCTCATAAGGAACAAGCAAAAGATTATATTTCAAAATAGCAATCAATTATTGCTCAATTTTTCATAATGTTGTTAAACATTATTCTGTCACTCAGTTAAATAAAGTTGGCGCATAATATGGTAAATGGAAAATCTCAGCAACAGAACATAAGAATACAGGAATCAACTGATGATTACTGGGTCTCCCTTGGTGTTGCTTTCCCTTTCCTATACCATAATAAATAACATACTTATGTTTAACCAAATGCCACAACTAGGAATCCACACCCAGCAAAAGGAACAAAGGTCAGTTACTACCTGTCATTCTAAATTTAAGGAAGATGATAACATTAGTATTAACAACTAGCTAACATGGAAGCATAGGTCTAATAGTGAAGATGCGAAACAGCACTGGAGCAAGTTTATATGCCAAATTAGTGCAGGAAAGTATGTCTAGTGTTTGACAAGGGTCTAGGATAACAGAAGCAATTAATAAGAGTTGCTAAAATTTTAAGCTGGATACAAATTTGGTTACCACTTTTAGTTATCAAAGTTGGAAACCAATGAAAAATTCTAGAGGGATGAGAAAGTCCACATAGGATTGGTAAACTTAAAAGAATTGCTTTAGATTATGATGGAAGTTGTTCCGAGAAAAGGAAAAGTTAAATAGCAGATTTGCTCAAATCTGACAGCAAACCTGAAAATTTATGGTTCATAAGAAGTTATGTGAGATGATGCATTTGGATTTGGAGTTTATGAATCCAATTCAATATTTGATAATTTATGTAAGAAAGTTAAGCAATCAGGGCATGTCAACTCAAGATGTTGGACCAAGTAGAAATAAAGAGGATAAGCACAAATTGGAAAGTCAGCAACATATGATGCCCCTGAATCAACATGTAGTCAGAAAGAAACATCATTGTCTAAAATGGATCAACAAAATCAAAGAACCAAGTTTTATTAGTGAAACAAAAATAATAATAATTATTAAGGGCCACATATTCTATAGGCAACTGCTAGATTCTCTATAGCTTTATTAGCACAAAAGAGAGAGGGAGAAAATCTTTCTTCATGGATGCAAAAGAAGCTTTGCTGACAAAAGATAAAAAAGGTAAGAAAAAAATGAAGAAAAGAGAAACTTCAATAAACTCTCATAGAAAGAAAGTAAAAATCAATCCTAATGATTCCAGAACTTCCTCGAAGAGTTGATAAAAGGAGCCTTCTACACAAGATAAATCTCTACAGCCAACCCTACAAATTAACCTATAACAATTTTTAAACAATAATTGAAACTAGAATGGCCTCTTGGCTGGAAAAATTAATTGATAGCTCGAAAGACAACCTATTTAGAAAAGGAAGAATAAGTCTACCCTCCACCCCCGCCCCCACCCCCAACCAAAAAAACGTAACTCTCCACTAACTCAAAAGACTTCAAAATCTTTGTTCAACAATTCTCAATTCACCAAGAAATACATTAATTTAAGTAGCATTCCTTTTTCCCATCATGCTCTTATTTTATGTAAAAAATCCTCCCTTGAGTAGAAAAACTAACTTGATGCATTAAACTTCAAGATGATTGATAGAATGCTTTGTGTTAATCAACCATCTCGTATTCTTGGTTCTCTTTGTTTTTTAGCATCTATAGAAGCATTTCCTATTTTTTCCTCCCACTTTATCCCTTTTTTTCTGAAAGATTTGAAACTGACGATACCATTCAGCTAAATTAGTTAAAAAAAAAATGTCTCAGTTCATATCACCATGATACAGTGGTTAACACATGTTTTTAGATGTTTTCTTCAACTAGTTTACCTACCATCACTTGTATTTTTTCAACCTCACCATGGATAAAGAAATCAGGACCACTGCTGGCTGCTGTAAATTAAGGAGCATGAAAAGTTGAAACTTTTTATTACTGCAATCATAGTGGACTAAATCTGTAAGTTGCAATATATAAGGATCAAGAACAGTAATTATCAACCAGTTTATGCCCTCTGAAATGAATTCCGATCATCAGCTGAATCATCTGAGGTAATTTTGAAACATGATGACACCACATACACTTGACAAATTAGATTCCTATGCATCAATGATATCTTTGTCTTCACCCTGACCAGGATCCAACATTCTTCTTAGGCACTGCTTCCATATTCATTGAATTCAAGGTGGTCTTCTAAGCTCATAAGTGAAGGAATCACCTACCTAACAAGGAAAACCTCCTAATAAATTTATACAACAATGGGTCATTTAGAAGAATGTATGCAACATTACCAAGATGATGGCACACCGTAAGTAGTGCCTGTAGTTGTCAGTCTTAAAGATAAATAGGCATGGCTCTGTGATCTTTATAAGGCACTTTTCACCGGCCCTGACTCATATGCATGAGGTTTCTAACATGACAAGCTTCATCTTGTTGAGATGAATTCATGCTACATAGACTGTCAATAATAAGATTGAATATCTGTTATCACCTAAATAGGTACACAAGATGTTGGCATGCAACAAATCCTCAAGCTTTAGGTTATCAACATCCCCTGCCCAATGGAAAGAACCATAATTGTAGTTATCAATAGCTTATTCACCTCTTCTATCATACTTCTGCTCATTCTCATTTTTAGGATATTCTTCCATATATCCCCATCATATTAGCAACATATGAAGAACTCTAGAAGCCATAGACACATAAGACCCATTGATGATGCACCTACAGCAAACCATGTCCTTATTTTCCAATGGGGAGAACTCGCAACAACATTCATCCCATGTTTCCACTAGTTCGAATCAAATAATCATGAGAAAAATAAAAATAAAGATCTAATTTACGTTTACACTCTCTACTAGTTCAAGGGATGTTAGTGTTGACATCAAATTGTATTGACTAGAAATCCTTTTATATTGCAAGGTCTAGATTTTGTTTCTTCTACTATGCATTCTAATTAACCAAAGGAACCTCAAAATGCTACCTGAAATTCATGCCTTTAAGAAAACAACACCCTCATTTTTATGTTCCTTACTCCTTGTTCTTTTTCTCAAACTTTATAGTTTCCAAATTATTTTCCTTCGTCAGTTTCTTTAGAAAATTGAAATTACCGATTGGAAGAAAGAAAACTTTGGCAAATGACACAATGTGCTGGAAAATAGAAATTAAAAAAGCAGATTCAAAATCACAAATGAGGAGAAATTATATGTTTGGCAAGAGAAAGATATTTTGGATGATGGACGGTAAATGCCCCAACACTAATATACATATATCAATATTGACCAAACAAAAATGATCAAAATCTAATAGCAAAGAAAAGCATATTTTACATCACCTTTCTAACAGAAAAGGAATTATTAGACAATAGACATAACCATGCAATAAAGTATTTAATGTCATCAGCCAGGCACAATCAGTCCTACATTTGAAGAATCGATTTCTAGTTTCATGGGTGATGTCTAGTATGCCTCTTCCACTAAAATACCATCTAATACTCTGAATGGGTATGCTTGCAGCCATCACATACTAATAGAAAAGTCAAATTCAAACATACATTAAAACTTAAAAAGTTGATAACTATACAACTAATTCAGCAAAAGTGAAGCACAGCCAGATTATATTAAGCATAGAAGTTTCATTTTTCAGCTCCCACACTTGTCATGATATCCAAATAAGAGGCAGAAGCAAGAATAACAACCAAAGGAGACAGAAACGAAAAAACAACCTTTAAATTGTCCTTTGCAGAAAAGCTAATAACAAACCCAAAGTCATGGGCTCTGTTCTTTTATTAAAATTGTGTCATGACAAGTAAAGTCTACATCAATTAGCATATCCCCTAATAAATTCATCAGTCATGTACAAAGCACAATGCTAAAAGTACATATGAATGCCGGAGAGAAATGCATAAATGCAGCACGTGGAGAATGAGAGATGAAGAAAACAATTAGAAAGAACGAAAGAAAGAAATAGCGTGCTTCCTTTTCTTTTGCCATACAGATCTTGAGAGCATCCTGCAACCACTAAACACCACCACTGATGTAAAGCCCCTTGCCACAGGACTCCAATTGATTGATTCCCTTCACTCCCTCTTCTTCTAGCAATTATAATAAGTGGACATAGAAGACGCCCAAGCAGAGGTGCCGAGGACAAGAAAAAGACGCTAACTGAATGAAAATTCGAACAGCAAGAAAAGAAGAAGAAAGAGAGAAGGAAATTCTGTACGAGCGTCAGTGAGAAGCGGATGAACTCGAAGAAGCGAACAATCCTGAACGCCTCAAGAAGTATCAAGAAGTAGACCCGACACCTCGGCCATTGCTACCGCTGATTGTCGTCGTCATCAGCTATTGCTGCTGCCGCTTTTGCTGCCCCTCTTCTTGACCAAGTTAGGGTGATAGTACTGGAGATACCACCTGACAAAGCGCTTGAGCCCAGTTCGGAGGTTGGTGGTGGGGTGGTAGCCGAGCTCTCGCTGGGCGAGGCTGATGTTGGCGTGTGTGAACTGCACGTCTCCGTTGCGGGGCATCTTGACGACCTTGCGCATGGCCTTCACACCAAGGAGCTTCTCGAGGATGGAGACGAGGTCAGCAACGGGGACAGGGGAGGTGTTCCCGAGGTTGTAGACACGGAGCGGGGCAGGGCCGCGCTTCTTGCCCCCGCTACCGGTGCTCTTCCCCGCGGTGTCGAGGGCGGCGACGCAGCCCCGGACGATGTCGTCGATGTAGGTGAAGTCACGGGCAACGGTGGCGTGGCCGGGGCCCTCGAAGATGGAAATGGGCTTGCCGCCGAGGATGTTACGGGTGAAGAAGAAGTAAGCCATGTCGGGGCGTCCCCAGGGGCCATAGACGGTAAAGAAGCGGAGGCCAGTGATGGAAAGGCCGTAGATGTGGTTGTAGACGTGGGCGATCTCCTCGCCGGCCTTCTTGGTGGCAGCGTAGAGGGAGGCGGGGCGGTCGGTGCGGTCAGACTCGGAGAAGGGGACCTTGGAGTTGAGTCCGTAGACGGAGGAGGAGGAGGCCCAGACGAGGGCAGGCTGGGTGTCGGCGGACTTGGCGGCCTCGAGAAGGGAGACGAGGCCGGCGACGTTGGAGTGGACGTAGGAGGCCGGATTGGTCATGGCGTAGCGGACGCCCGCCTGGGCGGCGAGGTGCATGACGTGGGTGAAGGGGACAACGTCGAACAGCTTGCGGAGGAGGAGGGCATCGTTGACGTCTCCCTCGACGACGAAGACCCCCGCGCGCTCAAGGAGAGCCTGGCGGGCGCGCTTAAGGGAGGGATCGTAGTAGTCGTTGAAGCAGTCGAGGCCAAGGACGCCGTCGCCGCGTTTCTTGAGAGCGGCGGAGACGTGAGTGCCAACGAAGCCGGCGGCGCCGGTGACAAGGACGGAGAACCCACCGGCCAGGCGGCGAATGCGGGCGGAGGAGCGGACGCGCTTCTCCCAGGCGGGGCCGCCCCAGGAGGCGGTGCGGAGGGAGCGGCGGTGCTGGCCACCGTTCACGCCGGCGGCGCCGCCAAGGCTGGATGAAGGGGGAGGGTCGGCTTCAGAGGAAGGGGGGCGGGGGGAGAGGAGGAGGAGAGCGGCGAAGACCGCGACGGCGAGGAAGGCCCAGAAGGCGAACTTCGAGAGGGGGGAGGAGTGGTGCCAACGGAGGAGGAGGCGGGCGGTGGAGGGGTGATGGTGGAAATGGTGGTGGTGGGAGGGCTTCTCCATCTTGAACTTGCCCGGGGTGGAGGGAGAGCCGTCCATCATCAAATAGCAGCTTCCGGGCTTTCTGATTACTACTTTCAAGATGAAGAATAAATTGGATAACAACAGAATACTTGCTTGCCTCCACCCTTCTCCCTTTTTTTTTTGGTTCGGTCTTCCCTTCCTTTCCTTCACGCCTCTTATTTAATCTTCCTTCCCTCTTACACTATTCTATGTTCTAAAACAGGGAATAGAAGGATGAAGAAAAAATAGGGGTTTCTGTGTTTCTAATTAGGGATTTGGAAGGGAGAGGGGGATCGTTCTTTGTTCAGGGGGATTGTTCTTTGTTCTTTGAGGAGCGGGGAGAGAAAGATGAGAGAGGAGGGCCTCTCTCCCTAACAGCTTGAGTGTGGCAATCCTATCCTTTCGCTCCTCCCCCTCTTTTACTATTATTCGAGGTTCTGTTGAACGGGTGAGGAGAAGAAAAAGGGGGAAAAAAAAATGAAGGCTTCCTTTGGTACTAGATGAGGAGAAAATTTTGGGTAAAATGAGAGCCAGGTGGGAAAGGGCTGCGGGGGACTCAAAGTTGCCGGTTGGTAATAAATGGGGTCGCAGGCCTTTTCTCTCTCCAGAGACACGGGGAAAACCGGACATACGGGACGCGCAAGGGGAGGAGGGAGGAAGGTACCTGTGTACTTAACCAGCGTGGATGGATGGAACTTTTGGAGTGTGGAAAAATAAAGCGTGTGAACGGACTAGGTGAAACCCTTGAATCTCTCGCCTTCTCCCTCTCCCAATGGATTTCTGTTTCTATCTCTATTTGCGAGTTGGAAGAGAGGAGAGGGAGGATTTACCATCCAGATATTGTAGGGGCTTTCAGCTCAAACTAACCAATTCATACGGCCGTCCAAATCAAATCAACATGTTATCAATAATTTTTTAAAAAATAATTAAAAATAATTATTTTAATTAAATATTATATAATTATATTATAATTTTTAAAAATTAGATATATCATAGATTTTGCTCATAAATCTTATCTAACCTTTCTATAATGATCAAAAAAATTTATATCGAATTTGATGATCCTTCTAAATTAATATAGATTAATCTATCTAAAAAATTTTAATCTATTTAATAATAATTTTATATATTTTATTAAATATTAATTAATTAAAAATATATTATAAATAATTAATCAATATGGAAGAAGAGGAGCACACGAAATAAAGTTTTTCAAGAGTTAGTGGCTAACATCAAAATAATCTAATTTAAGCTAATTCTCCATTTATGAAATTATATGTATTATAATACACTATATGCAATATATTGTATATTCTATATCATACTTCGTATACAAAAAAAATATATTATAACATTGTACATTATATATAATATATTTTATATTATATTTATATATAAATCATCTTGATTTGAATTTGATACTTGATCTCCTAACTAAAATTCAAACCTATCCAACTTTGGCTTGGGTGGTTTAATCATAACTTACTTTGGATATACATAGATCAGCTTTTAAAATCTAAAGAGATTTTAATGATTTTTTTGTAATAAATCAAACTAGGCTATAGAAGATTAAGGTGCCTCTCCCATCTCTTTATTTTTCTAACCTAGATAATATTATTTCCATGAAGACAGCATGATTTTTTCTTTGCCCACCTCCACTAGTAGAAACCACCACTAATATATAAGAGGCGCTACTAGGTAGAGGTACTTCTCTATCATAGTCTATCCATCCCTATCTCTTCTTTCTCTCTACCATGACTCCATCACTCTCCCTTTATCATGCCGTAAATTTAGAATATAATACGGCCACGCTATCAAGGGATGCAATCCTCACTAATACGAAGCCAATTGATTATATTCAACTAAAATTTATCATAAATAAAATATAATAAAAAGTTCAATTTCATCATTAATTAAGTAATTAAACCAAGATTAGTTCAAAGTATTTAAATCCAAAATTAAATATCATGTGTCAAAATTTATCAATTATTGACTACAAGATCATAATCATACAATAATTCTCAAGCTTGCTAATATAGACCCCCAAGCCTAAATCATCCATTGGTCTTAGCCTTATTTATATAGACAGAAAAAAAAAAGAAAAAGATATGAGATACACTAGCTCAATAAGTAAAACCTATACTTTCTTACCGGATTAAGCATAAATTTTTTTATGATAATATAATATTTAAAAAATAATAGATATTACAAAAATAAAGTATTTCATAGAGCATATATTAAAATAATTTATAAATCAGTCATGCATGCATAAATCAAAAATATTTCGTAAACATGATTCGTAAATTATTCTTATCATATATTCATTCATATTTCAAAATATTGCTCACAGATATTCATGCTAAGATCACTTTGTATCTGTAACAAGGCTATATTTTTTAATCAATAGAATTCTTATTTCTTATGCTAACTTTGTATCCATTGGCGGGCCATATTTCTTATGGATGCCAGCTCTAGATGTCGATTTTTCTGATTTTACAGATTCATTCACAGCTATTCAAGAGCCTTTGAAATTTTTATATATATTTTTTTAAAAAAATATATGTATATATAGAAAAATAATAAAACTCATGTTTCATAAATATGTTATTTTCATAAAATATATTTATGGAATCATTTGTCGGAATAAAATATGCTCTTTCCTATCTCATATATATTGATCCTTATTTTATAAAAAATATGACTTCATCAACAATAGATTATTTACATGAAAAATATGATAATTTAAAAATAAATAAGGAGCGTAAGATCTACTTATCTTGTTCATCCTATATTTCAGACTTCGTTAGACGAATTAGGTAATCCTATTTAGAATATCAAAAAAATGATCAATTTTTATTCGATGAATTCATAAGAAAAGAGAATTATTGATTAATTGATCGGTTCGATAGGTTGTTTGGGCATCGAAGTAATTCAAAACCTCGTAGCCAAGGATCAAATCTAAGTGACTCGATCAAAGAATTATGAAACATAATTGGATTAAGGCCAAGATCGATCAATAGGATTCATCAATAATAGGTTTCAAAGGTACTCGATATAGTCGGATGGGGTTGATGTACGGCATGGATATCAAAGCGACTTCGAGTTGACTTGATGGAGTCAACATGGGTCCCTAAAAGAGGAAAAGATGGCTTGATAAGGGAGTCCATAGATCTTCTTAGAGAGAGAAAGTAGTGTAGAAAAGCAAGCAGGGTTTCTAGCTTTACTTTCAAAAAAAAATTTTGATAAATGCACAATGGATAATATTATTAATCATATTAATAATCAAAAGCTACAGATCTAATCTGAAAATCCTACATGCTGCAGGATCTAATGTATTATGTATGCATGCATATCTGAAAAAAAAATAGCAACCACAGTAAAACTATTTTACTGCTCTACATGTTCAGAACACGTTATCTTTTTGTGGGTAGATGAACTCCATCATCTGATCTCCTCGGTGTAATCTAAATATCGTGATGTAGCCACACATGTGTTTGGCCTTTATGGGTAATCCACATAAGGTCCTGATCCCGATCAGTTCTTTCCAAGTACTAGCTCTGTAGAAACCTTCAACGGCTGACTTAGATCAAATTTCTTTTGATCTTCTTCACCAAGTCTTTGGATACTCCGGATCCCAATGAATGTAGATGAGAAGTTGAGGTGGTTTTCTATCTAGATTTATGAAGTCATAACCCTCGTAACTCATAGATCTAAATCCCAAATCCTAAATAGAATCTAGGGTATGCTCTCATCTAAAAAGCCTTGTGTCTAGAACTCTCTTATTTTTCACGCACATAGAAAAGAGACTATCTCTTCTCTCCTTTTGATGTTCCTCTCTTTTCTCTTTTCAATGTTCCTCTCTTCTCTCTTGTTTTCCTTTTTCATCTAACGCACATCCATAAAATCAAATATTTATAGATGCGCATAAACAAGGGAGGCATGAGGAAATGATTTAGATCAAGTGATTACCTATTGAAATTCAAATTCCATTCGAATTCAATTGATAATCAGATCAAACCAATCCTTAAGGCATATGAGAACGGAGAACGCATGCCCTCCCTTACGTGAAAAACTTCATGAGAAACCTTTTCTCGTGGAGGAAGGATTTAGCATAGATTTTGGTGATGTGGGACATGGGAAGACTGGTCAAACTAGTCTCATGTTTGTCATCCAATTAAACCAATCCAATCCAAATTGGTTAGGCCCAACTAGATCAGATTAAATTCAACTTATTTAGGCTTAATTAGGCTCAATTAAATTCTAATCAAATCAGAAATTAATCAAGTCAAACCCTTGATCATATCAGGGATTAAACCTCCTTGACTATTAGATCACCTCATAATCTAATTAGGTCAAATCCAAATGAATCCAATTCAATTGATCTTGATTCAAAAATAATCACTCAATCAAATTAAGTTAATTAGTGATCAAATAACTAATTAAACTTCTCTTGATCAGCCATTAGATTGAGTAGGAACCTCTAGTGTGTGTGATCCCGTAGGTTCAAACCTAAGCTGGTAGCATCGAAACTAATTTTTTGTACTAATCAAAGTGACCATCTAGCAATGGTATCCGATATTCAGATAGGTTGAATAGTGCAATCACAACATTCAGAATCTACGTGAATATGATTACTGCATAATTCATCCCTTTGACCTTGTGCATAGGATGACTCAGAGTTTAACGATTAATCTTGAAAAATACATCCAAATCATGTCTCAAAGCAATTAGTACTGTGACTCCTCACAAGAACTATCCTGGCCAAGATTTTGCTAAATTAAAATATTATTGAACATAGCTCCTGAAATCAGGAGTGATCAATCCCATCTTGACATGCACCGACTCCTCAAATACTTGATTGTATCCAAAAATCTTTTGTCACTAAATTAGAAATTCAGATAGTCCGACACCAAAATACAGTGAGTTGCTTGAAAATTACCATGGTGATCTCAGGTTGGAGAAAAACTTATGCCCATATTCTATCAAAATAATTCTTGATAGTAGAAAAGCTTCGAAGTCGATCACGTTCAGTGCAAATGTAACCTTACATCTCACCTATATGCCATACTAGTGTCTCCACACTCATTAGTTAAGAGGACAATCAACCTATATGGCACACAATGATCTATACTCGATAGACGTTATTGTTCTTGGTAATAACGTATCATTTGATTGCAAATAATCTTAAGAACTAAACGATAAATTCTTCTTTATCGATTTTAAATAGTTTTAAGGACTTTATCACAACTGATAGGAATTCATTAGAAAAAAAATTTATGATGAAAAAGTCAGAATAATTTTTATTCAATTAATAATTTATAAATAATTATATAAAATAGCACAATCGTTAATAGGTTGATGATTGGCTTTGGGACACTATTCCCAATAATCTTCCACTTGGCCTAAAGCCAATCGATGCAGTATCGTATATCCATCTTCGATTTGAAATCATCAAACTTCTTCACCACAATGACTTTAATGAATGGATCGATCAGGTTCTCCTTCTTGTCGATCTTTTGAAGATCAATATCACCTTGATCCACGATCTTTCGGATAAGATGGAAGTGGTGCAAAATATACTTTATCCGCTGGTGTGCCTTCAGTTCCTTCACCTGAGCTATGGCTCCAGACCTGTCATAGAAGAGCAAAACTGGATCATCAAGGAAGGATGCTACTCCGAGCTCAATGATGAACTTCTTCAGTTATACCACTTCTTTGACAGCATCTGATGCAGCAACATACTTTGCCTTGCATACTGAATCGGTCATGGTGTGCTGCTTAGAACTTTTCCAGCAAACTACTCCACCATTAATGATAAATACATATCCTGACATACTATTATTATCATCATGATCATACTGAAAACTAGAGTCTGTAAATCTCATAAGTCTCAAGTTTGACTTACCATAAATAAGTCATTGGTCCTTAGTATTTCTCAAATACTTCAAGATGATTTTAACAATCTTTCAATGATTCTTTCTTGGATCAGATTGCTGTCTACTCACTATCCCTAGTGAGTATGCCACATCTGGTCATGTACAAGTCATGGCATATATAATAGAACTCACTATCAAAGCATATAAAATTCTACTCATACGCTCTCTCTCTTGAGGTATTGTCAAACAATCCCTCTTCGAGAGAAAAATTTCATGGCCTATCGGTAGATAGTTCTTAAAATTCTTCATGCTAAACCTCTTCAGCACAGTATCAATATACGTGAACTGGGATAATCCAAGTGATATTTTAGATCTATCTCTATAAATCTTCATTCCTAGGATGTAGGAAGCTTCTCCTAAATCTTTCATGGAGAACTATGACGATAGTCAGATTTTTATTCCTTGTAATACATGAAGATCATTTTCAATTAAGAGAATGTCATCCATATACAAAATAAGAAATACAATTACTGGATAATTAGCCCACTTATATATGCAGAGCTCTTCTTCATTCTTAACAAAGCCATACATCTTGATCGTCCTATCAAAATGTATATTCTAACTCCGAGATGCTTGCTTTAGTCCATAAATGGACCTTTGAAGCTTGCACACCTTAGACTCATCTGTAGATGTGAAATCTTTAGGTTGTATCATATATACCTCTTCAGCTAGCTCTTCATTTAGGAAAGCTATTTTCATATCTATTTGCCAGATTTCATAGTTCAGATGCATAGCTATCGTAAGTATGATCCGAATGAACTTGAATATTGCCATAGAAAAGAATGTCTCGTCATAGTCTATACTATAATGTTGACGATACTCCTTGACAATTAGACGGGCTTTATAGATCTCCATCTTTTTGTCTATACCTCTTTTTCTTTTGAAGATCCACTTACATCCTATGGGTTTTATCCCTTCAGATGGGTCAACCAATGTCCATACATCGTTGACCTTCATGGACTCCATTTCAAATTGCATAGCCTCAAGCCATTTTCCATAGTAGGATCTATACATTGCATCCATGTAGGTGATCAGATCCTCGTCGTTCTCATCAAGTTCGACAGGATCACCATTCCGGACTAAGAAACTATAGTATCTATCTGGCTGACATGGTATTCTATCAGATCATCTTAAGGGTATAGGTTTAGAAGGCTTCAGATTTGATCAAATCAAATCCAGTTTGGATTTAGCTACTTGTGTCGGTTCTTCCACCTTTCAAACTTCCTCAAGCTCGATCTTAAAGACATTATTCCCTTCATCAAGAAACTTTTTTTTAAAAAAGACTGTCTTAAGGCTGACAAATACTTTCTACTCATCAATAAGGTAGAAGAAATTTTCTTTGGTCTCTATTGGGTATCCTATAAAGCTACACTTGTCAGACCTAGGTCTGAGCTTGTTCGTTACTAAATGTTTAATATAAGTTGGATACCTCCAAATCCTAAGGTGCGAAAGTACTAACTTATGCCCTATCCACATCACATATGGTATTTTAGAAATAGACTTACTTGGAATCCTATTCAGAATATAATAAGTTGACTCAAGCGCATATCTCCACAAGCAGATAGGCAGACTGGCAAACTTCATCATGGATCGAATCATGTCCAATAGGATTTGATTCCTCCTTTCGGACACACCATTACGCTGTAGTGTTCCAGGAGGAGTCCATTGGGAGAGAATTTCATTCTTCCTTAGATATGTCAGAAATTCATTAGAAAGATACTCACCTCCTCGATCAAATCGAAGAATTACTCTTTTCAGTTTGCTTTCTATCTCATTATGGAATAGTTTGAATATTTCAAATGACTCTGACTTATGCTTCATTAAATAGACATATCCATACCTCGATAGATCGTCTGTGAAGGTTATGAAGTAGAAATATCCACATTTAGCATTTGTGCTCATGGATCCATATACATCAGTATGTACTAGACCCAAGAGTTCATTGGCTCGTTCATCCTTTTCAATAAAAGGTGACTTGATCATCTTTCCAAGAAGACAGGATTTATAGGTCGAAAGTGATTCACAATCACTGATCTCAAGAATTTCTTCTTGAGCCAACCTATTTATTCTATCCTTGTTAATATGACCTAGCTTACAGTGCCAAAGGTAGATATCTGACACATCATCAAATCTAAAAAATTTATCGAGAAACTGAACTACATTAACACGCTATGATAATAAATAAATTTTATTATTCAATTATCCAATACAAACTATAACACAATTCAAAATGATATCATAAAAAAATATTTTTATTAAAAATTGATAACTATTCTTGGCCAAAAGGCCTATAGAAATTATATTCAATAAAAAATTTAGACAAAAGTGATAATTACTAAGAATAATTCTATGAGAATTGATTACAAGATTTATGATTTCTAAGGCTAGAATTGAAACTTATCTTTCATCTCCAATATTCAGGAACCTATCACCTTCACCAAATCTCCTATTGACTTGAAAATCCTACATCAAATTACAAATATGATAAGAGCTTTCGGTATCTACCGAGATAGTAGTTGAAGAAAAAATACTATTTTCCACCACAGGATCGTATAGATCTAATCTAATATAAGAAAGATTTTTCTAAAAATTTTTAAATGATCCGATCAGATCTAAGAGTTCTCAGATCTAATCATGATGATCTAATATTAAAAATTAAAAATTAAAATTAAATTAGATTTAATTTAAAGTATCTGATTGGGTAATCTAATTATCCTACAATGGTCTTGTTGATTCTTGAGGTTCTGAAAGGAGCCACGCACGTGCTTGACCTCTATCGATATCCATTCAAAAAAGATCTGAATGTCTTCTTCTCACAAACCTTTTTTCCAAAAATTAGATATAGATCTGATCTAAAGAATTTTCAAAACTATTTTAGAAGGCATCCCGTCCATCACACAAACACCATCGTGCAGATTCTGAATATTATGCCAAAAATCTTAGATCTTCTTCTCAGATTTGTGCCTAATTTTTTAGACTTGTAGAGGAGAAGAAGAGAGAGGATAGAGGGGGTGTGAGATTTATGCCTAATTTCTCAGATTTGTGCCTAATTTTTTCTCTTCCCTCTTCGGAGATCTTCCTCTTCTCTCCCGAAGAGAAAATGCCTTCGAGGAGAGCTTCGACTCGGTGCTCGACGGCCTCCGCAGTCCGATCCCATCCAGATCCGTCTGTTCCTGCTTCAGCCCCGATAGCTCGGGCTCCACCTGTAGCCACAGTAGATGTAAAGCAGTTCGACCAGCTTGTCCGACAGGTTCGTGGCCTCACAGAGGCATTGCAGGCCATACAGCAACCCCCGGTGGTGACTCCACCAGAAAACCCACCATCAGAATGTCGAAAACTGGCCCCAAGAAAGAGTACTAGGGCCAACGGACCTGTCACCCCTGAGAAGGAGAAACAGAGAGCCGAGGATCCATGTTTGGATCATAGTTCTCTCCTGAGAGAGATCTTCCCCATTTACAGCCAGAAGCCCCCCAAGATCTGCAACCAAGACGACGCCCTCGATCGCAGACTACAGGATATGGACCAGCGGATTGAAGAGCTCGGCCACGTCGCTCTGGCTCATCAAGTCGACGTCCACACCGAACCTCCTTTCTTCCTCTGAATTATGCAAGAATCCATTCCACCGAACTTCGAGCTCCCTCAACTTGAGAGCTACGATGGAACTTTCGACCCGATTGATCATCTGGAGGCCTTCCGTGTCATAATGCTACTCCACGGTGCTTCAGACGCCATACTGTGCCGAGCTTTCCCATCTACCTTAAAGGGAGTCGCTAGAAACTGGTACTCGACATTGAAGCCGAGCATGATCTTCTATTTTGACCAGATGAGCAGTCAGTTCATGGCCCACTTCGTCAGCAGTCGACGTCCGCGTCGAGGTTCGGATTTCCTGATGAGTGTCAAGCAGAAGTGGGGGGAATCCATCTGGGCTTACATCACCCGATTCAACGCTGCGGCATTGGAGGTTTAGGACTTGGACCAGTCTATTACGATGGCCACACTCAAGGGCGGTCTTCAGAAAAATGACTCGCTGTTCTCCTTGGAAAAAAAGTATCCCAGGGACTTCACCGATCTGTTGGCTCGGGCTGAGAGATGTGCCCATGCAGAAGAAGCCTTCAAGTTGAAGGACGAAGAAGCCCTAAGAGAGTGGCTGGCGGACGATGGAGAACCGAGCGAAGTTCGGCCATGCTCGCAGACCCCCTCCGAAAGCAGGCGGCCCGAACTCCTCGAACTCGTCACTGAGGGAGCCCCGACAGAGGGGCATGAAGAAGCCCTCCTCTCGGAAAGTTCCGTGACTATGGCCCCCTCAATGCTTCTCGAACTCAGATTCTCACCAAAGTGAAGAACCAGCTGCCAAGATCAGAAGGATTACAGTCTCCCCCAAACAAGTGCGATCGAAGCAAGTACTGCCTCTACCATCGCAACCACGGCCACGACACTGAGGAATGCATGTAGCTCCGAGATGAAATTGAGGAGCTCGTCAGAAAGGATGGCTAGGTAAATTCCTCTGACACCAGCCTAAAGAAGGAAAAGATCGGCTAAGGGCACTGCCATAGCTAGAGACCGCAAGGAAGTCGGCCACCTTACGGCCTCATCTACATTGCCCCTGAGAGGAGCTTGGTGCATCAGCGATTCATCATCTCTCAATGACAAGAGCTTGCACCAAATTGAGAAGGCCAGCATGAGGAGGTCGTCCACCCCGGGATTTATTGCCGAAGAAACGCGGAGGAATAATGCTACCACGACCAACCTTAAAATACAGAATTTGGGGATGAGCTGCTAGTAACTTCCTTTCAATAAAATTCTTTCCTTTCGATGATAGAAAAGAAGCAGTCAATAATTGCCGCATTAAGAACAGGAGGAGAATTCCGTCCTAACATGAGCAACAACCTCGGTTAGAGATAAGATCTCTTCTGAGCGAAGGCCTCGTTCACAAAGGACGAGATGGGGGGAGAGGCCCTGATAGCGGCCCTTATGTGCCCCCATAGTCCGTTAGGAATAGGAGGAGAACCTCGTCCTAATATGAGCAACAACCTCGGCCAGAGATAAGATCTCTCCTGAGCGATCGTTGACAACCTCGGCTAGAGATAAGATCTCTCCCGAGCGACCGAGTCAACCTCGATTAGGAATAGAAGGAGAACCTCATCCTAACGTGAGCAACAACCTCGGTCAGAGATAAGATCTCTCCCGAGCGATCATGGACAACCTCGGCTAGAGATAAGATCTCTCTCGAGTGACCGAGTCAACCTCGATTAGGAACAGGAGGACAACCTCATCCTAACACGAGCAACAACCTCGATTAGAGATAAGATCTCTCCCGAGCGACCATGGATACCTCGACTAGAGATAAGATCTCTTCCAAGCGACCGTTGCCAACCTCGACTAGAGTAAAATCTCTCCGAGGACCGATCAACCGTTAGGAACAGAAGGAGACCTCATCTAACGCGAGCAACAACATCGGCTAGAGATAAGATCTCTCCCGAGCGACCGTTGCCAACCTCGGCTAGAGATAAGATCTCTCTCGAGTGACCATGGACAACTCGGCTAGAGATAAGATCTCTCTCGAGCGATCGAGTCAACCTTGGTTAGGAACAGGAGGAGAACCTCGTCCTAACACGAGCAACAACCTCGGCCAGAGATAAGATCTCTCCCGCATAACCGTGACAACCTCGCTAGAGATAGATCTCTTCCGAGCAACCGTTGCCAACCTCGGCTAGAGATAAGATCTCTCCCGAGCGACCGAGTCAACCTTGATTAGGAACAGGAGGAACCTTCCTAATGCGAGCAACAACCTCGGTCAGAAATAAGATCTCTCCCGAGTGACCGTGGACACCTCGGCTAGAGATAAGATCTCTCCCAAGCGACCGAGTCAACCTCGAGTAGGAACAAGAGGAGAACCTCATCCTAACGCGAGCAACAACCTCGGCTAGAGATAAGATCTCTTTCGAGTGACCGTTGCCAACCTCGACTAGGGATAAGATCTCTTCCGAGCGACCATAGAAACCTCGGCTAGAGATAAGATCTCTTTCGATCGACCATTGCCAACCTCGGCTAGAGATAAGATCTCTCCCGACGGACCAAGTCAACCTCGATTAGGAACAGGGGAGGAACCTCATCCTAACGCAAGCAACAACTCGGCTAGAGATAAGATCTCTTCCGAGCGACCGTGGACAACCTCGGCTAGAGATAAGATCTCTCCTGAGCGACTATGGATAACCTCAACTAGAGATAAGATCTCTTTCGAGTGATCGTGGACAACCTCGGCTAGAGATAAGAATCTCTTCCGAGCATCAGAGTCAACCTTGGTTAGGAATAGGAGGAGAACCTCATCCTAACACGAGCAACAACCTCAACTAGAGATAAGATCTCTCCCGCGAACGTGGACAGTCTCGGCTAGAGATAAGATCTCTTCCAAGCGATCGTGGACAACCTTGACTAGAGATAAGATCTCTCCCGAGCGACCGAGTCAACCTCGATAGGAATAGGAGGAGAACTCATCCTAATGCGAGCAACACCTTGGCTAGAGAATAGATCTCTCCCGAGCGACCGTGGACAACCTCGGTCAGAGATGAGATCTCTCTGAGCGACCGAGTCAACCTCGATTAGGAACAGGAGGAGAACCTCGTCCTAATGCAAGCAACAATCTTGGCTAGAGATAAGATCTCTTTCGAGCGATCGTGGACAACCTCGGCCAGAGATGAGATCTCTTTCGAGCAAAGTCGAAGGTCTCATTCATAAAGGACGAGATGGAGGGAGATGGATGATGGTCCGAATGTGCCCCATAATCCGTTAGAAATAGGAGGAGGATCTCATCCTAACACGGGCAAAGTCGAAGGCCTCGTTCATAAAGGATGAGATGGGGAGAGCATGGACGTGGTCCGTATGTGCCTCACATCCCGTTAGGAACAGGAGGAGGACCTGTCCTAACGCGAGCAAGTCGAAAGCCTCGTTCACAAAGGATGAGATGGGCGGAGATCGATGACGATCCGAATGTGCCCCCACAACCCGTTAGGAACAGGAGGAGGACCTCGTCCTAACGCGAGCAAAGTCGAAGGCCTCGTTTATAAAAGATGAGATGGGAGGAGATGGATGACGGTCCGAATGTGCCCCCACAGCCTGTTAGGAACAAGAAGAGAACCTCGTCCTTACGCGAGCAAAGTCGAAGTTAGGAACAGGAGGAGAACCTCGTCCTAATACGAGCACCCGCATCAACCTCAGCCAAAGAAGATAAGATCTCCCCGAGCGACCGGGCCAACCTCGGTTGGAGAGCTTCAACTTTCACTTCGGCCAGAGATAAGATCGGAGACAATCTCATCCTGAGATCAGATCTCCCCCGAGCGCCTGTATCGACCTCGGCTGTAGGAGATAATGTCACCCCGAGGAGCTCAACCTCCGACTTCGATCGTAGCAGACGAAGCCTCCCTCAACCTCGGTTGGAGATGGGATCTTCCCCGGGCTTCAATTTCGATATCAACTTTAGCTGAAGATGAGATCTCCCCCGAGCTTCGACCTGGACCAACACGGGGCTCAGAGGAAGACTTCGACAGTCGCCTTTCCTACACTCCCTTCCTTCGATTTTCGAACTCGAGAGTGGGGGGGCTAGGGTTGGGGATAAACCCTGCTCCCGCTGAAATCTAGTTCGATGCTTAGCCTAATGCAACCAATAACCACAAAAGAGCTTCAGCAGATGGGCTTTAGCCGAACTGCCCAGCGATCGAGCTCCTTTGAACTCCCAATGGCCGAGCCTCAGCCAAAGTCTTTCAATCGATCGAACTCTCCAGCGGTCGAGCTTGAAGGGAAATCCTGATTTCCCGATCCAGGTTCGTCCAGATCTGATTAGATCAAGAGATATATTTCAAAAATTTTCTCTTGATCTCAATCAGATCTTGATATATTTCAGATCTAATTCTTATTATTTTAATAAATAAAATAAAATAAGATAAATTAAATCAAATTTAATTTATCTGATTTGGGTAATCCTATTACCCTGTAGATGATCCTGATTGCAGCGGAAGGTTCTGGATCTTAGCCACGCAAGCACCTGACCTCTACCGGTATCCACTCGGGTTGGATCTGGAGATCCTCTTCTTCTCTATCACACCTCAAAAAATCAGATCTGGATCTGATCTGGAGGATCTTCAAAACTCTTTTGAAGATCTGCAGTCGTCCTTTTGCAGCAGCGCAGCCTTCTTGCTTTTGATCGCCTTTCCTTGATCTGAATCGCACCAACCAAAGTCCAAAACACCTTTTGGACGTGGAGAGCAAGGGGAGAAGAGACTATGGCATGGAGAAGGAGGGGAGAGGCAGCCTTGGGGCGTGTCTAATAGCATTAGAATTAGGGTTGGGCGCAGGGTCTTATTTATAGACCTCTTGTGATCCAACTCCTCTTCCTCTCAACCAATCACAATCCTTTGTGAAATCAGATCTAAATCTGATTGGTTGGAATAGAGACCCCTGGATTCCTCCTTAGAGGGCGCCTAAGACCAGTCAAACTGGATTCTTAGTAGAACTCTGATTGGAATCCAAAAGGGAGGTGGAGTCCTTGTCCAACAAGGACTCCTAGGCGCCTCCTACTTGGGCTCATGCCACCCTTGGCGTGCGCCCTTCTCCTTGCCAGGTTCTGGCAGGGGACAGGCCCCCACCAGCTCTCCAATAGGTGCATGACATGTGGTCAAAAGTCAAAGGGTGAATGGTCAACGTTTGACCAGTCAAAGGTAGACTTTTGACCAAAGTCAAAGAACAAGAAATGGCAGGTGACCAAAAATGGTAGGTAATGTCTTACAAATAAGACAACCTATTCTAACTTGGACAACCTCCAGTCAGACCATATGAAGGCCTCTGATTGAGCACAAACTCCTTTGGCTCAGTCAGGACAACTTATTTATGATAGTAAAAGAAGAACGTTAGGTTCAATCGAGTGCTAGCACGATTTCCTTGAACCTAATTGAATCTCATTCAGATCAATTGAACTAGATCAGTTCAATTGATGATCACCAGATTCAAACCCTTGTTTGTGTGACCCAGTTAGATTCAGTTCTGTATGGTAATGGGATATGTCATGATCTCTATCATAGACATCATCGAAACTCCTTTCGATGGATCAGAACTCTTCTGATTCGAACAGCTAGAATGATCGATCATCTAAATCATTCTAATTGCTCCCAAAATCCACCAGTGACACTAGCAGTATATGGTGGCAACCCATCAGAGCTGAATGTGAACCTCTTGGTGCAGCTACCTGTGTGATTCAGTTCTTCTATCTTGAGCCCGATCAGATTAGGGTTAAGGTGAACTCGTCAAACCCTAGTCTCTGTCATATGATGTAATCATTCGATTCGAGTCCAATGTGAAAATCTAAATAGAAACTCTTTCTATTATTTCACTCTACTGTGCCATGGATTTCTGGACTTGATTCTCATGATCATCATAGGGCTACTCCTCTACCACCGAGGTAGATAGATCCCATCTTGATGCAATTCAGTTCCTACAATGAACATGTCACAGCCAACATACACCTCAGGGTTCCATATGGCTAGGAGACGAGTAATGGTGTAGTCAAACTATAACACCCTCAAGATGAACTGCCGATGCATCTCAGGTCAAAGAACAGACACATACTGCAGCATCGAGTCAGTCATTGACGAGAAGGTTAGACTTCCTAATGACTACTCGAGGTGTCACGCTCAGTGCCTCGTTCTCTAACGAGTCCTGTACTTTCGCTCCGTGTCTCCCACACCGTAGACTCAAGACTCATCTACTAAAGAGAAGCGATCGTACACCAACCTTCCAGATCAATCACCATCCTCGTGATGATCCTATGGTCGGGAGCTGTTTATGAGTTAATAATGATTATTCATGTCTTAAATTTTCAACTCTTGAAAATATGAATTATCATTACCATTAACTTAAAGGATGTATCACAGACACTAAATACACAGGTGTGATAGAAAATAACCCATTTCATTAATTATAGTCAAAATTACAATTTTGCCCCTAGAAGTGTATTATAAGTGTCAGCCAATTCTGACTTCTAGGGCACATATATCTAACAATCTCCCACTTATCCTAAAGCCAATTGGCTACAAGTCTAAGTCCCATCTTCTCAAGTGGACTTCGATCTTCTGCTGGCCCAACGGCTTTGTAAGTGGGTCTGCCACATTATCTGTGGAGCTGACTCTCTTGACCTCAACGTAACCTTTCTCAAGGTAATCGCGGATGAGATGATATCACCATTTGCTTGGAACTCTTCCAGCATAAACAGTCTGCCAGATGTCGACTTTCGATCATCTATATCTGACATGAAGTTCGAGTCTGTGTATCCCTGGACCAGGAGTTCTCCGTTACCAAAGACCAACATCATATCCTTAGTTCTTCTCAAGTACTTAAGGATACATTTCACAGAAGTCCAGTGTTCTTCATCTGGATTTGACTGATATCTGCTTGTGACACTCACAGCATGAGCTATATCAGGTCGTGTACATAGCATGGCATACATGAGGCTCCCTATTACAGAAGCATAAGGGATCTTGCTCATGCATTCTATTTCCTCAGGTGTGCTGGGGCACATCTTCTTGGAAAGATGAATACCATGTCTGAAGGGTATTAATCCCCTCTTAGAGTTTTCCATACTAAACCTCTTTAGTACTTCCTCTATGTACATCTTCTGTGAAAGTCCTAGCATCCTATTCGGTCTATCCCTATAGACCTTAATTCCTAGAATAAAGGATGCTTCACCTAGGTCTTTCATGGAGAATTCCTTAGACAACCACATCTTGACTGATGTCAACATGGGAATATCATTCCCAATAAGGAGGATGTCATCCACGTACAATACGAGGAAGACAACAGCGCTCCCACTGACCCTTTTGAAAACACATGGTTCCTCTTCATTTTTGATGAAACCAAACTTTGATGTACATCATTGAAACGAGTGTTCCAGCTTCGAGATGTTGCTTAAGTCCATATTGGACCTTTGCAGCTTGCAAACCTTGTGATCAGTATCACTGGATGTGAAACCTAGCGGCTGTTCCATATAGATGTCTTCCTCAAGATATCCATTTAGGAATGCCGTTTTCACGTCCATTTGCCATATTTCATAATCGAAATAGGCTGCAACAGCAAGCAATGTGCGGATGGATTTTAGCATAGCTATCGGGGAAAAGGTATCCTGATAGTCATGCCTTTCACGTTGACTATAACCTTTTGCACCAGTCTAGCCTTGAATGTCTCCACATTTCCATCTGCACCAATTTTTCTCTTGAAGATCCATTTACACCCCATAGGTATATACCTTCTGGTGGATCTACCAAGGTCCAGACTTGGTTTGAGTGCATCGAGTCGATTTCTGACTTCATTGCCTCAAGCCATTTCTCGAAGTCGATATCTGATATTCACCTCGTTGTAGGTTTTGGGATCATCACCATGAGCACCATTACCTATGAGGAACATTTCCTCTATTCCTCTGAAATAATACCTAAGTATCTTCAGGGGGACGGAAAAATCTTTTCGATCTACGAGTGGAGAGGAGTAGTGTTTTTATTGGCTCAACCTGATTTTGTTCATTGGTCCTTAGCTCATTCTGCTTGTGAGACTTTCTCTCAAGCTTATCTGCTTCCATGCCACTATCTTGAATAAACTATTTTTCAAAAAAGATGGCATGTCGCTTCAATCACATTGTGTCTTCTGAATTAGAAAATAGTTATCCTAATGACTCTTTAGGATATCCTATGAATCGAGCTCTAAAGGACCTAAACTCTAACTTGTCCCTTGTTGTCTTTTGACATGAGCCAGCGGACAACCCAAATTCTGAGATGACTCAGACTTGGTTTCTTACCATGCCATATCTCATACGGTGTGGTAGGAACAGTTTTAGAGGAAATCCCTTATAGTAAATAATTAAGTTAATAATTTGTATCCCCAAAGAAAATCGGAAGGTCTGTGAAGCTCATCTGGATCGAACCATATCCAATAGAGTCGTTTCTCCGTTTCTGAAACCCTTGAGTTGAGTGTTCGGTGGAGTCCATTGAGAGACTATGCCATTTTCCTTAAGATAGTCTAGAAATTCCGGCTAAGGTATTCACCTCCTCGATCTTGATCGAAGAACCTTAATGGGTTTTCCAGTTTGTTTTTCTACTTCATGTCTGAATTCTTTGAACTTTTCAAAGGCTTCAGACTTGTGTCTCATAAGATAAACATACCCATACCTAGAAATCATCCGTAAAGATAATGAAGTAGACAAAATTCCTCTAGCCGGACATCAAATGGGCCGCACACATCAGTATGTATAGGGCAAGGAGATCGCTGGCCCTTCTCCATGTCCAACAAAAGGAAGTTAGTCATTTTGCCTGAAGAAGATTCACATTGGTATGACTCAAAAGTCAAGGACTCAATAGCCCATTTTTCTCAATTTGTTAATCCTATCTTCTGCTATATGACCTAATCTCAGGTGCCATAGATATCTGTCATTTGGACTATCCCTAGGTCTTTTGGCATTCACGTTTTGCTCGATAGTTAAAACAGGTACATCAATATGCAACTGATAAAGACCATTAACAGAAACCACTTTCATTTTATTTTTATAAAGAATGTTATAATGGTCCTTAAAGAAATATCACATAACTTCTTTACTAAGCATGAAAAGAAATCAAATTCCTGCTATGCTGCAGGCCACATAATAACATCTTTTAACTAAGTCTAAACCAGATGGCATGCAGAGGGTATGTTCCCAGCTCACTGCAGCAACTCTTGCTCCTTACGATGCGTAGGATCATATCTCCATCCCTCAGCTTCTGCTATCCTCAAGACACTTGCATAGAAGTGCAAATGAGCACTAGAACAGAGTCAAGCACCCAACTGGATGCAGAAGAAACCGTGGTTAGACTCAATAACGAGCATACCTCCAGAAGGACCTTCCTTCTTTTCTTTAGGTGGCTAGGTATAGGGCAGTTCCGCTTCCAATGGCCTCGCTGTTGTAATGGAAACACTTTCTTTGCCATCGTCTTTTTTCTTCGACTTCTGCCTTCTTCTTCTTGATCCTTCCATCTTTCTTTTTCATAGACTTCTTTTTTCTTTCCATAAGACTTTCTCTTGGAAGAAGTTCTTCCATAGCAAGAACTGAGCCTTTAGAACCTTTCATAAAGCTCAGCGGTAACCAGCATATCTCAAGCTCGGTCAAGAATTTTGAAGTTTATGATTATGGTAATTCATGATGAATGCCATATGCATCAGTCAAGATTGAGAATAATATCGTCTGCAGATCAAGTCCAACTTCACACGAGTTCTCAAGCTCTTCCATGCTTGATCTTGTCAGACATGTGATCTTGGACTGACTGCCCATCACGCATCTTAGCCTTAAAATCGTCATGACTTGATATTTGGCTCGCGACTCTGTTCACCAAATCTCCTGCAGGTGAGCCAACATTTGGCGAGCAATCGATATCTTCATGTTGGCGCTGGAAGCTCATCAGACATCGAGCCCAACATGTAGTATCTGGCCTTATTTCTTCGTCAATCCATTTTTCCAGAGACGCTCTCTCGTTTCAGTGGATGGACGAGCTGGTAAGGTGGAGGGTCCTGATCCAAAACATGTGTTAACTTCTGAATCAAAACAATTTTGAGTTCCTGAGCCAATCTTTTATAATGGTCCAGTCAGCTATGTGTGTCTAGGATACGGCCAGTGGGTTGGATGCAGACATTTTCCTGTAGAGAGTCAAAGATTTAGTTAGTACTGTATTTTGACTTGACCAATTTATTTAGAATTTTATTTTTTAAACAATTTAGCTCCCACTATTTCGGATCCCTACACTCCCTTTGTAGAGATGCGAAAATCTCCGCGATTGATGATTTCTAGTGGGTGGTGCGGTCTCACCAACTGACTCATCACCTCACCTAACAGTTATTGGTGATGGGTTAGCCAATGAGTGAACAACTCTTGTTCAATGATTCTCTAATCATTGTGCACCAACTTGTCATCTAATTATGATCTCACTATCTGGAATATTGATCACTCCTTAGTTAAGTCAGACCCACCATTTGCATAGATTGGTTTCTAATTGGTCTCTCACGTATCCGAAATATTGAGCCCAATCATCTCTAGCCCATAGCATCCAATGCCTAATAGACATGGTTGCATTCTTTCCGGTGCAACTGAGCACTGTATCCAGCCGAGAACAATCAACCCCAGGAAGGCCCGCACGTCTACAATGGTGGAAGACCTCGACTTAATCTTTTCTTAGGGAGAATTGATTTCAGTCTCATTAAACTAAGACTTGGCTTAGTCATAACAATTATGACTAACCTAGTGGCATGGGTCAGCTCGGATTATTGACCACCTCAGATCAGAACTGTGTCAACAGATATGGCCAGGTAAGTGAGACCGGTAGAAGGGAATATGCTGTTAACTCGCACAAGAACGCATTCAGGTCGAGTAGCTTCCAATTAAAAACTAGTCGTCGTTCTGTGCCAAACTTACCTTAGAACCAAATTGTTGAGTCAGAACCAATTGGGTTAGCCTACAATCCAGACTCTAACCTCTGAGCCTAATTAGGTCTTGCTTGATCGTGCTCGATCTTGACCCAGACTTAATCCTATTAGGCTGGTCAATTTAAGCACTTGTTGATCCCATCTAACCAACTCTTGATTTGGTTTGATCAACCGCTTAGACCTAATTGAGCTACCCAAGCCCGAACCCAGTATTATGAATATGTCTTAGATCTGAAATTCTCAATTTTAGACCTAATTGTATTCCATAAACTTAATTCTTAATTAAGTTTAGGTTCATAAAAAAAATATGCAAATAAATCCTAGGGTTTCAGGATCTAGGTTTTACAGAAAGTAAGTTTTGGGTTTCTGATTAAGGACGAACATGCAGCACCCCTACACGTCATAAGAACACCCATCGAATGGGAAGAGAGGGCTTTAAACCCTTCTTCGTTCTTATGACGGACGCCAAGAGGAACGCCTTAATCAGGAACATGTAAATCTACAAAACATTATAGATCTATTCATTATCTCATATACAAATTTAGATCTAATCAAGGCATATTTTGCATACATCTCATGTATTCATATCATGCATAATTTTCAAATCTAAATTATCTCATATAATCTAAAAAATATAGATTTAAATTGATCTAATCAAAATAAATTCTAATCTAGACAATTATGTAGAACTATTCTACAACTAGTCTAGACATGCATTCAATCATATCTCATATGATATTTAAAAATTAAATAATTTTTATTTCTGTTTATCAGATTTATTTATAAACACTTATAATATCAGAAAATGGTAAATAAGAAGATCTAAAATATGATTTTAATTAGATTAAATCAAAGACATGCAAAACTATTCTATAGAACTATTCTATTCTAAACTAGTCATGCATATCTTCTTAATCTTAGATCCAAATCATTTAATTTTAATTTTTCTGATTTCAGATCTGATCACATCTCATGTGATATCTAAAATCACCTTTATTTCTAATTAAAATAAAATTAAAATCAGATCTAAATAATTTTAGAACCTGGGCTCTGATACCAGTTGAAGGGAAATCCTGATTTCCCGGTCCAGGTTCGTCCAGATCTGATTAGATCAAGAGATATATTTCAAAAAATTTTCTCTTGATCTCAATCAGATCTTGATATGTTTCAGATCTGATTCTTATTATTTTAATAAATAAAATAAAACAAGATAAATTAAATCAAATTTAATTTACCTGATTTGGGTAATCCTATTACCCTGTAGATGATCCTGATTGCAGCGGAAGGTTCTGGATCTTAGCCATGCAAGCGCCTGGCCTCTACCGGTATCCACTCAGGTTGGATCTGAAGATCCTCTTCTTCTCTATCAACTCTCAAAAATCAGATCTGGATCTGATCTGGAGGATTTCAAAACTCTTTTGAAGATCTGCAGTCGTCCTTTTGCAGCAACGCAGCCTTCTTGCTTTTGATCGCCTTTTCTTGATCTGAATCGCACCAACCAAAATCCAAAATACCTTTTGGACGTGGAGAGCAAGGGGAGAAGAGACTATGGCATGGAGAAGGAGGGGAGAGGCAGCCTTGGGGCGTGTCTTCTAATAGCATTAGAATTAGGGGTGGGTGCAGGGTCTTATTTATAGACCTTTGTGATCCAACTCCTCTTCCTCTCAACCAATCACAACCCTTTGTGAAATCAGATCTAAATCTGATTGGTTGGAATAGAGACCCCTGGATTCCTCCTTAGAGGGCGCTAAGACCAGTCAAATGGTTCTTAGTAGAACTCTGATTGGAATCCAAAAGGGAGGTGGAGTCCTTGTCCAACAAGGACTCCTAGGCGCCTCCTACTTGGGCTCACGCCACCCTTGGCGTGCGCCCTTCTCCTTGCCAGGTTCTGGCAGGGGGACAGGCCCCCACCAGCTCTCCAATAGGTGCATGACATGTGGTCAAAAGTCAAAGGGTCAATGGTCAACGTTTGACCAGTCAAAGGTAGACTTTTTACCAAAGTCAAAGAACAAGAAATGGCAGGTGACCAAAAATGGCAGGTAATGTCTTACAAATAAGACAACCTATTCTGACTTGGACAACCTCCAGTCAGACCATATGAAGGCCTCTGATTGAGCACAGACTCCTTTGGCTCAGTCAGGACAACTTATTTGTGATAGTAAAAGAAGAACGTTAGGTTCAATCGAGTGCTAGCACGATTTCCTTGAACCTAATTGAATCTCATTCAGATCAATTGAACTAGATCAGTTCAATTGATGATCACCAGATTCAAACCCTTGTTTGTGTGACCCAGTTAGGTTCAGTTCTGTATTGTAATGGGATATGTCATGATCTCTATCATAGACATCATCGAAACTCCTTTCGATGGATCAGAACTCTTCTGATTCGAACAGCTAGAATGATCGATCATCTAAATCATTCTAATTGCTCCCAAAATCCACCAGTGACACCTAGCAGTATATGGTGGCAACCCATCAGAGCTGAATGCGAACCTCTGGTGCAGCTACCTGTGTGATTCAGTTCTTTCTTACTTGAGCCCCGATCAGATTAGGGTTAAGTGTGAACTCGTCAAACCCTAGTCTCTGTCATATGATGTAATCATTCGATTCGAGTCCAATGTGAAAATCTAAATAGAAACTCTTTCTATTATTTCACTCTACCATGGCCATGGATTTTTGGACTTGATTCTCATGATCATCATAGGGCTACTCCTCTACCACCGAGGTAGATAGATTCCATCTTGATGCAATCCAGTTCTACAATGAACATGTCACAGAACATACACCTCAGGGTTCCATATGGCTAGGAGACCGAGTAATGGTGTAGTCAAACTATAACACCCTCAAGGTGAACTGCCGATGCATCTCAGGTAAAGAACCAGACACACTACTTGCAGCATCGAGTCAGTCATTGACGAGAAGGTAGACTTCCTAATGACTACTCGAGGTGGTCACGCTCAGTGCCCTCGTTCTCTAACGAGTACCTGTACTTTCGCTCCGGTGTCTCCACACCGTAGACTCAAGACTCATCTACTAAAGAGAAGCGATCGTACACCAACCTTCTGGATCAATCACCATCCTCGTGATGATCCTATGGTCGGGAGCTGTTTATGAGTTAATAATGATTATTCATGTCTTAAATTTTCAACTCTTGAAAATATGAATTATCATTACCATTAACTCAAAGGATGTATCACAGACACTAAATACACAGGTGTGATAGAAAATAACCCATTTCATTAATTATAGTCAAAATTACAATTTTGCCCCTGGAAGTGTATTACAAGTGTCAGCCAATTCTGGCTTCTAGGGCACATATATCTAACAGAGCTTTCCTTGACTGAACTCCTCTTGGAGTCTGAACTTCTTTGGGATTGGTATATGCCCGAGTCCATCGGGCAACACTTACTTCCTCAGGCTATGGCTGTCGGATCTCGGCAGTATGGCCGCCACTATCAGTCTGACGACACCACTCTCTCCGTAACTAGCCTCATGTAGCCTGAACGATATGGCCACTACTATTGGCGACACCACTCTCTCTGTAACCAGCCCCATGCAGCCCAGACGACATGGCCACTACTATTGGCGACTCCACTCTCTCCGTAATCGATCCCATGCGGCCCATGACCTATCGGTATGGCTGTCACTGTCCATCTGACGACGCCTTCCTCTCCGTACCGAACTTCATGCAGCTCCCGTCGTTCGTTGTCAGGTGGTATGGCCATCGCCATCAACTAAGCTCCGCCTATAAAGGACCCTCCAAATATGCTAATCTCTAATCTCTGGGACCTCTAAGCTCTCCTCTTCTTCTCTAAGCTTTGGAACTCATTCTGAGCACTCCATTCCTGTTGGCTAGAGCTGACTTGATCGTCGGAGAGTCCTGTCGGAGCCACCCTCCCACCGGCTCCGGACGGAACTTTGTTTTGTAGGTCCCTAGTGGCGACCTTATCGACCTCCACTCCAGCGGACTCCGACGACGATCAGTTTTCACATCAACAAATCCCATTACCTTCGAGGAATATTTCCTCTATTTCCTCTGAAATAGTACCTAAGTACCTCTCAGGGGGATGAAAAATTCTTTTCGATCTATGAGATGGAGGAGATAGTGATTGTATTGGCTTAACCTGATTTGATTCTATTTGGTCCTTAGCTCGTTGCTCTCGTGGGACTTTCTCCTAAAGCTTGATCTACTTTTCAGTGCCACTATCTTGAATAAACTATTTTTCAAAAAAGATGGCATATCGGCTCATAATCACATTGTAATCTTCTAGAATATAGAAATAATATCCTAATGACTCTTTAGGATATCCTATAAATCGAGCTCTAAAGGACCTAAAGTCTAACTTGTTCACTTGTTTTCTTTTGACATGAGCCAGACAATCCCAAATTCTGGGATGATTCTGACTTGATTTCTTACCATGCCATATCTCATACGGTGTGGTAGGAACAGTTTTAGAAGGAATCCTATTTAGTAAGTATATTATAATTAATAATTTGTATCCCCAAAGAAAATCAGGAAGGTCTGTGAAGCTCATCATGGATCAGACCATATCTAATAGGCTCTGGTTCCTCCATTCTGAAATCTCATTGAGTTAAGATATTCTAGGTGGAGACCATTGAAAGACTATGCCATTCTCCTTGAGATAGTTCAGGAATTTTCAACTAAGGTATTCACCTCCTCGATCTGATCCAAGAACTTTAATGGATTTTTTGATTTACTTTTCTACTTCATGTCTGAATTTCTTGAACTTTTCAAAAGCTTCAGACTTGTGTCTCATAAGATACACATACCCATACCTAGATAAATCATCAGTAAAGATTATGAAGTAGACAAAGTTACCTCTAGCCGGTACATCAAATGGGTCGCACACATCAGTATGTATTAGGACAAGAAGATCCGTGGCCCTTTCCTCATGTCCTACAAAAGGAAGCTTAGTCATTTTGCCATGAAGATAAGATTCATAAATTGGGTATGACTCAAAAGTCAACAGACTCAATAGTCCGATTTTCTCTAATTTGTTAATCCTATCTTCTACTATATGACCTAGTCTTAGGTGCCATAGATACATATCATTGGATTATCCCTAGGTCATTTCATGGCATTCACATTTTGCTCGATATTAAAAATAGATACATCAATATGTAACTGGTAAATACCGTTAATAAGAAAACCACTTACAATTTTATTTTTTTTATAAAGAATGTTACAATGGTCCTTAAGAAAACTAATTACATAGCCTTCTAATACTAGACATGAAATAGAAATCAAATTCCTGCTTGCCGCAGGCACATAATAACAATCTTTTAATACTAAGTCTAAACCAGATGGTAGTCAAAGAGGGTATGTTCCCATAGCTACAGCAGCAACTCTTGCTTCATTTTCGATGTGTAGGATCATCTCACCATCCCTCAGCCTCCTACTATCCTCAAGACCTTACATGAAAATGCATAAATGAGCACTAAAATCAAAGTCAAGCACCCAACTGGATGCAGAAGAAACCATAAGATTAGACTCAATAACGAGCATACCTCCAGAAGGACCTGCCTCCTTCTTATTCTTCAGGGTGGTCAGGTAAGTAGGGCAGTTCCGCTTCTAGTGGCCATCAGTGTTGCAATGAAAATACTTTTTTTTGTCAGCGGCCTTCTTCTTTAGCTCCGTCTTTTTCTTCTTTTCTCCTTCCACCTACTTTTTCACAGACTTCTTCTTCTTTCCAAAAGACTTTCTCTTGGAAGAGTCCATTCCATAGCAAGCACTGAGCCTTTAGAACCTTTCATAGAAAGCTCAGCAGTAACCAGCATATTCATAAGCTCGGCCAGAAAATTTTGAAGTTTATGCATATGGTATTTCATGATGAATTGTCCATATGCATCGATAAAAAATTATAGAATTATATCATTCTAGATCTAGGTCCAACTTCACTCCAAGCTTCTTAAGCTCTTCCAAGTTCTTGATCATCATCAGACAATGATCTTGGACTGACTGCCCATGACACATTTTAGCCCTGAATTATCGTTTAGTAACTTGATACTTGGCTACGCGACTCTGTTCACCAAATATCTCTTATAGGTGAGCCAACATTTAGTGGACAATCTTGATATCTTCATGTTGGCGCTGAAGCTCATCAGACATCGAACCCAACATATAGTATCTGGCCTTATTATCTTCATCCGTCCATTTATCAAGAGATGCTCTCTATTCAGCGGATGGACGAGCTGGTATGGTGGGAGGGTCCTGATCTAATACATGAGTTAACTTTTCGAAATCCAAAATGATTTTGTAGTTTCTGAGCCAATTTTGTAATTGAGTCCAGTCAGTCTATGTGTGTCCAGGATATACGTGCTAAGTTGGTTGGTAGAAACATTTTCTATAGAAAGTTAAAGATTCTAGTTAGATACTATAATTATGACTTGACCAATTTATTTAGAATTTTATTTTATAAATAAATTAGCTCCCACTATTTTCTCGGATCCCTACACTCCTCTGTAGAGATGAAAATCTCCATGATTAATGATTTCTAGTGGGTGGTGCGGTCTCACCAACTGACTCATCACCTCACCTAACAATTATTGGTGATGGGTTAGCCAATGAGTGAAACAACTCTTGTTCAATGATTCTCTAATCATGGTACACCCAAACTTGGATCTCTAATTCATAAATCTCATCATACCGAATATTGATCCACTCCTTAGTTAAGTCAGATCCACCATTTGCACAGACTGGATTCCTAATTGAGTCTCTCACCATATCCAAAATATTGAGCCCAACTCATCCTCCAGCCCATAGCATCCAATGCCTAATAGACATGGTTGCGTCTTTTTGGTGCAACTGAGCCACTGTATCCAGTCGAGAACAATCAACCCCGGGAAGGGCCCACACATCTCAATGGTGGAAGACCTCAGACTTAATCTTTTCTTGGGAGATTTGATTCAGGTCTCATTAAACTAGACTTGTCATAGTCATAACAATTATGACTAACCTAGTGGCATGGGTTAGCTTGGATTATTGACCACCTTAAATCAGAACTGGGTTAACAGATATGGTCAGGTAAGTGAGACCGGTGGAAGAGATATACCATTAACTCATACAAGAATGTATTTAGGTCGAGTAGCTCCTAATTAAAAATCAATCGGTCGTATGTGCCAAACTTACCTTAGACATTCCAAATTATTGAGCCAGAACCAATTGGTTAGCCTACAATCCAGACTCTAACCACTGAGCCTAATTAGGTCTTAGCTTAATCGATCACTTATGTGATTCAATCTTGACCCAGACTTATTCCTATTAGGCTGGTCAATTTAAGCATTATTGATCCCATCTAACCAACTCTTGATTTGGTTTGATCAATCGCTTAGACCTAATTGAGCTACCCAAGCCCGAACCCAATTTTATGAATATTTCTTAGATCTAAAATTCTTAATTTTAGATCTAACATATTTCATAATCTTAATTCTTAATTAAGTTTAGGATTCATAAATAAAATATGTAAATAAAATCCTAGGATTTCAGGATCTAGGATTTTGCAGAAAATAAGTTCTTGGATTTTTGATTAAGGACGAATGTGCAGCACCCCTACACATCATAAGAGCATCCCATCGAATGGCAGGAGAGGGCTTTTAAACCCTACTTTGTTCTTATGATCGGACGGTCAAGGGAAATGCCTTAATCAAAAATATAAAAACTATAAAACTAGTTAGATCTACATCATATATCTCATATATAAAAATTGATCTAACTATAAACATGTTTTGCATACATCTCATGTATCATATTATGCATATTTTCAAATCTAAATTATCTCATAATTCATCTAAAAAAATAAATTTAAATTGATCTCATCAAAATAAATTCTATTCTAGATAATTATGTAGAACTATTCTGCAACTAGTCTAAACATGCATTCATCATATTTCATATAAATCAAAATTAAATAATTTTATTTTTTATCTTTTTGATTTTATTATAATATTTATAATATCAAAAAATAGTAAATAAAATAATCTAAAATTATAATTTAATTAAATTAAATTATGATCATACAAGACTATACATAGAATAATTCTATTCCATAACTAGTCATGCATCTTATAGAACTTAGATCTAAATTATTTAATTTTAATTTTTTTTGATTTTAGATCTAATCACATCTCATGTGATATCTAAAATCATCTAATTATTAGATCAAGAATAAATTTAAATTAGATCTAAACTATTTATGAGAACCTGACTTTGATACCAGTTGAAGAAAAAATCCTAGTTTCCTGGGTCAGATTTATTCAGATCTGATTGGATCAATAGAGATATTTCAAAGATTTTTTTTTTTGAATTTAAATCAGATTTAAGATATTTCAGATCTAATTTTATAAATCTAATAAAATTAAAAATAAATTAAAATAGATTTAACTTTGTATCTTATTGTTGGATAATCAGATTATCCTATGACGATCCTGTTGATTGCCTAAGATTCTGGATCTAGCCATGCAAGTATCTGACCTCTACCAATATTCACTCAGACTAGATCTAGAGATCTTCTCTTTTTTTATCACTTCTTTAAATATTAGATTTGGATCTGATTTGGAGAATTTTCAAAACTCCTTTTGAAAATCGGATATCGTCTCTTCCAACAATGCTGCCTTCTTCCTTTCTCGTCACCTTTCTCTTGCCTGGATCGCACCAAACTAGAGTTCAAATCCCCTTGGGCCTAGAGAGGAGAGAGAGGACCTGACATGGCATGGAGGAGGGAGAGGGGCAGCCTTGTGGCATGGACAATGGTCTAAGCTCTCTGAAATTAGGCGTAGATAGGGTTTATATAGATCCTATTGCGCCATGCAGTGCCACATCATCCCGGCCAATCACATCACTTTGTGTAATCAGATCTAAATCTGATTGATGGGATGACATCACCTGATCTAATCAGATAAGAGACCCTCTAAATCATCCTTAGATGGTGCCTAAGATTGGTCAAAGTCTAATATTTGATGCCACCTAGGTAGAAACCCCGAAGTAACTGGAGTCCCATCTGTATGGGACTCCAGGCACCTCTATGCATGGGTGCATGCCTCCCTAGGCATGCACCCTTGGTCCACCTAATTTTTAGTAGGTTGATTGGTCCAAAATCCCTCTCCTATAGGTACATGACACATGGGCAGATGTCTAAGTATCAAAAGTCAATGTTTGACCAAAGTTAAAAGACAAGAATTAGCAGGTGATGAAAAATGGTAGGTGTTGTCTCAAATTTATCTCATAAATTAAGATAACCCTTTTCTGACTTGGACAAATTTTATTCAGATCATGTAAAGATACTTGAGTGAGCACAAATACATTTGGCTCATTTGAGACAACTTAAAATGATAATTGAAGGAGAACGTTAGGCTCAATCGTGTGCTAGCATGATTTTCTTGAACCTAATTGAATCTAATTCAAATCAATTAAACTAGATTAGTCTAATTGATGAATCCAGATCTAAATCCTTATTTATGTGATCCAGTTAGGTTCAATTCTGTATGATAATGAGATATGTCACGATCTCTATCATCGACATCACCGAAATACCTTCCGATGGATCAGAACTTTTCTGATTCAGACAACTAGAATGATCGATCATCCAAATCATTCATTGCTCCCAAAATCCACCAGTGATACCTAGCAGTATATGGTGGCAATCCATCAGAACTAAAAATAAACCTCTCGGTGTAGCTACCTATGTGATTAAGTTCTTCTATCTTGAGTCCTGATCAGATTAGGGTTAAGGTGAACTCGTCAAACCCTAATTTCTATCATATGATTTAACCATTTGATTCAAGTCTGATGTGAAAATCTTAATAGAAACTCTTTCTATTATTTCACTCTACCATGGCCATGGGCTTATGGACTTGATTCTCATGATCATCATAGGACTGCTCCTCATCTACCGAGGTAGATAGATTTTCTCTTGGTGCGATTCAATTTCTACAATAAACATGCTATAGCCAATATACACCTCAGGATTTCGAATGGCTAGAAGATCGAGTCATGGTATAGTCAAACTATAACACCCTCAAGATGAACTATCGATGCACCTCAGGTCAAAGAACTAGACACACTACTGCAGCTTCAAGCTAGTCATCGATGAGAAGGTAGACTTCCTAAAGATTGCTCGAGGTGGTCATGCTCAGTGCCCTCATTCTCTAACGAGTATCTATACTCTCGCTCTGATGTCTTTACACCGTAGACTCAAGACTCATCTACTATAAAGAAGCGATTGTACAGCAATTTTTTAGATCAATCATCATCCTCATGATGATCCTACGGTCGGTAGTATTTTATGAGTTAATAATGAAAATTCATGTCTTAAATTTTCAACTTTTGAAAATATGAACTATCATTACCATTAACTCAAGGGATGTATCATAGACACAAAATACACATTATGATAGAAAATAATCTATTTTATTATTTATAATTAAAATTATAATTTTATCCTTAGAAGTGTATAATAAGTGTTAGTCAATTCTGACTTCTATGGCACACATATCTAACAATTAGATTGGATAGGAACCTCTAGTATGTATGACCCTGCAGGTTCGAACTTAAGCTGATAGCATGAAACCAATTTTTTATACTAATCGAAGTGACCATCTAGTAATGGTACCCAACGTCTGGATAGATTGAATAGTATAGTCACAACATTCAAAACCTACATGAATATAGTTACCGCATAATTCATCCCTTTGATCTCTATGCATTGGATGACTCTGGGTTTAACTATCAACCCTGGAAGATACATCCAAATCATGTCTCAAAGTAATTAATCCTGTGACTCCTCATAAGAACTACCTTAGCTAAGGTTTTGCTAATGTTGGTGCAGAATCTGATTGATGTCGGATCGAGTTAGAGTTGAGGAAGAAGAGGTCGCTATCGATAATTTACAAAATAAAATTTCATCCGGAGTCGATGGTGGTGGCTCCAGCAGGACCCTCCGATGATCAAATCAGCTCTTCTATCCAATAGAAATGGAGTGCTCCAGAAAAAAATCAGTAAAATTTTGGGAAGGAGAAGAGAGCTCAGAGAAAACGTATCTGAAGGATCTCTTTTATAGATGGAGCCTATAACAAACTTGAAAGTGGCAGCTATAACTATTAGGTAGTGGGCCACTCGGGGCCATGTGGAGTTTGTTACGGAGAGTAGTGTCCATTCATTAGGATTTAATAGTCAAAGTTTGAAGGAAGCAGGCATTGGTTGGTAAAGAGCTAGAGGAAATACGACTAGAAAGGATCATCCGGAAGGAATGCTAGTTGAAATCTAAAAGTAATCCACTGAAGGAATCTGGATGGAGTTCGACTGATGGAGAAGTTTGAAAGAAGTCTGATTGATAGAGAAGTCTGACTAAAGGAGAAGTCCGGGAGGAGTTTGATTGATGGGAAAGTTCGAAAGAAGAAGAAGTCTGACTGCAGGAGAAGTTCGGAAGAGGGAGAAGTCTGGAAGGAGTTTGACTGATGGAGAAGTTCGACTACAGGAGAAGTTCGGGAGGAGTTTGACTGGCAAAAAAATGGCGATTGAAGTTCTTCTGTGATTACAAATTATACTAGGCTGAGCATTAGACCGAACTTCGGCAGGAGCGGGGTTTACCCCCAATAATAGTCCCCCTACTTTCGAGTTCGGAATTCGAAGGAAGAGAGTAAAAAGGTGACTGCTGAAGTTCTTTCTTGGGTTCTATGATTATTGAAAAAAACAAGGTATTTGGTCATCTTCCATATTGAAAAAAGCTCGTCTGGGGTTCTCTCGGAACCCTCCTCAACGTGATTGCTTCGTTGCCCAACTTCTTCTCTTGTCTTCTGCTTTTTCCTTCTTCTCTCTTCTCTCATTCTTCTTCCTTTTCTAAATGCTCGCCCACACCAAGAGGGCACACCATCTGGAGGTAGAGCAGAGAAGGTCTAGGAGGATCTTCGAGCCGAGGTCAGTCGCCTTCAGGAAAAGATCGGCGAGGTTGAGCATTTTGCGGAGGAGAAGATGGCGAAAATTAGAAGTCTCCAGGGTGCGCTCAGGAAGGAGGAGTTCATCTCGGCCGGACTTAAGGCTGCACTGGCTTTAGAGGAGGAAAGGAAGAAAGAAGTTTAGATCAAAGTTGCTCAATTGGAAGCTCGGATGGCGAAGTTAATCTTGGAGGTGATGATCCGGACCATGAAAAAGTTCAAGGCCTCTTCTGAAATGAGGAACCTGAATGTCGAGTTCGGCTAGCAGACGTCCATTAAAGGTTTTGAGCTCTACGAGGGCCAAGTTGCCCAAAAATTTCCTGAGCTTGACTTGAGTTTTTTGAAAGAAGAGGAGGCTATCGATGGGGAAGCTAAACCATCCACTACTGTAGTTGACCCTTCTCCCACCGAAGTGGTCGTTGAACCTTTCGAACCTGCTGTTGAGGAGCTTGGACCCTCTGAACCACCAGCCGAACTTGCTCTTAAGTCCGTAGCTACTGCAGGAGCGCCGAGTTCCCCTGCTGCTTCCCCTCCAAAGGTTGGGAGCTTTTAGTTATTATATTTTCTTTTTATTTCATCTTGTACTTGAAAAAACTTTTATCAATGAAAGTAAGACTTTTGTTTATTAATAGCTTAGAGTTCCTTTTATATGTTAGATGTAGTCTCCCGCTGATGTTGAGTTACTTCCTCAAGGAATTTTTTTAAAATCAGTAATTAAGAGTTTGAAGAGAAAAATTCATCATCTAAGAAAAAAACTAGAAAAGACAGAAGACAAACTCCAAAGATTCAGCAAAAATGTTTTAGAGGTGACGATTGAAATCACTCGCCTCTGCAAATTACACATGAAGGATTCCATGAGCTTTAGTATTAAGAAGGATAATTTCAAGGAGTTAGCAAAATTTAAGAAAAGCCCTAGTGATAAGTCTTGGGCGTTGACCACGAAGATCCGCTCTCTTGAAGTTGAACTTGATTTGGCGAAAGAGACAATCCGATTGTTGGAGGAAAGTTCATCATGGTCTTATGATAAGTCGAGATATGATTGGGACTAGTCAAAAATTTTTTTTGAGCTCTAGAGGCATCTTCATGATGTCGAAGCTCGGCATGATAAGTGTAGGTATGATTATAAGGAGAAAACGAGTAGGCTTGAAAGTGAGCTCAAATCAGCAAACGAAGAGGTGGCTCGTCTTCGAAGGCAATTGCACGATAATCAGCAGGCCGGTGCTGATAAAGAGTCAGAGTGGGTTATTTTTTTGAGGGAATTCTTCTGCGGTCTTTCATTTGCATACGAAAAAGATAAGGCCAAACTCCAACAGTTGAAGATTCAGATGGTATACGAGCATCAAGCTGTAAAGGATGCGGAGGCTGAGTCGGCGGTTCCAAGGGGGTAGTTGAGAGAATTCGAAGATAATTATCGACGAGCCGATAAGATGTATGTGGAGAGTCTGCTAAGAAGAAAAGAACTTGAGGAAGAGATAGTCAGTTTAAAGGAATCTTTGGTGATGGCCAGTAGCCCAAAGTCTAAGGGATCAGATCCTTCTTAGAGCTTTGGCCTTTTCCTCCTCGCTTTTATAACCGGTCTTATAGACCTTCATTTTATAACAATTCTAACTTTAATGAAAAAATACCTTCTTTAATTATTTTTCTATTTCATTTCTTTGCTTTTCTCCTTCATTTTGTCTTTTGTTGGAATAATCATCGAAAAGTACCTTTTCTCCTATCTTTTCATGATTGGAGATCTTTATTTGTATCAGGACGATGTTAGGATGATGTTGTCTTTCCGTTTCCAGCTTAGTTGATTTTTCTTGGTCCTTTTGTCAAGACGAAGCCCTTACTTATTCTTGATGAGGTTGGTTTTTGCTTTTGCCATGATGAGATTTTTCTTCTATCTCAGGCAATCGAAGGTCTTTAATTTGCTCATATTAGGATGAGATTCTCCTTCTGTTAACAGGGCTACAGTGGCATAATCGGGCCATTGATAGGTCTTCTCCTCTCCTCCTATTTTTAATAACTGGAGGTCTTTGGTTTGCTCATGTTAGGGCGAGGTCCTCCTCCTATCCCTAACATGACAGAAGGGGTACAAATGGATCATTGAATGAGCCTCTTTCCTCATCCCATCTTAAACTAACGAGACCTTCGACTTTGCTCAAGTTAGGATGAGGTTCTCCTCCTGTTCCTAACAAGGCTGTAGGAGCACAAATGGGCCGTTGAATGGGCCTCTCTCCTCATCCCGTCTTAAATTAACTAGGCCTTCGACTTTGTTTAAGTTAGGATGAGGTTCTCCTCATGTTCTTAATAAGACTGTAGGGACACAAATGGACCATTGAACGGGCCTCTCCCCTCATCCCATCTTAAATTAACGAGGTCTTCAACTTTGCTCAAGTTAGGATGAGGTTCTTCTTTTGTTCCTAACAAGGCTGTAGGGGCATAAATGGGCCATTGAATGGGCCTCTTCCTCCATCCCATCTTAAATTAACGAGGCCTTCGACTTTGCTTAAGTTAGGATGAGGTTCTTCTCCTATTCCTAATAAGACTGTAGGGGCACAAATGGGCCATTAAATGGGCCTCTCTCCTGATTCCATCTTAAATTAACAAGGCCTTCGACTTTTCTCAAGTTAAGACAAGGTTCTCCTCCTGTTCCTAACAAGACTACAGGAGCACAAATGGGCCATTGAATAGGCCTCTCCCCTCATCCCATCTTAAATTAATGAGGCCTTCTGACTTTGCTAAAGTTAGGACGAGGTTCTCCTTCTATTCCTAACAAGACTGTAGGAGCATAAATGGGCTGTTGAATGAGCCTGTCCCCTCATCCCATCTTAAATTAACGAGGCCTTTAACTTACTCATGTTAGGACGAGATTCTTCTCTTATCCCTAACATGGCAATAGGGGTACAAATGGACCGTTAAATGGGCCTCTCTCCTCCTTCTGTCTTAAATAATCGGAGGTTTTCGACTTGCTCATGTTAGGATGAGGTTCTCCTCCTATTCCTAACATGGCCACTTTTGATTACTTTTTTTCTATCATCACATAGTTTTTACATCAAGAAATAATAATGTTGAAATGGAGGAGTTTTATTGAAGAAAAATTACTGATAGTACATTCTCAAATTTTTTGAATTCCAAGGTCATGGGAGTGTTGTTCCTCCAAGCTCTTTTAGGCAATAAGTTTCGGACCGGATGACCTCCTGTACTTTATACGGGCCTTTTCAATTTGGAGCAAGCTTTCCTTGATTCTGAGGTTGTGAAATAGTTGCTCGCCGAAGTACCAAGTCCCCCACCTTGAATATTCTACCTTTAACTTTTAAGTTGTAGTAGCAAGCTACTTTTTGCTTGTAGGCTACCCTCCAAACTTCAGCTTTTTTCCATTTTTCTTTCACCAAGTCAAGGTTAGCCATTAGGTCCTGTGAGTTGCGCTGCTCATTGAATGCCACGACTCATGCTGATGGGAGTTTAAGTTCTATCGGGATGACAGCTTCAGTTTCAAAGGCCAAAGCGAATGGAGTTTCTCCTATTGGCAATCTTTGGATAGTTCAGTAAGCCCAAAATCACATGATAGAGTTCATCTATCCAAGTCTCTTTTATCCTCTTAAGCCTTGCTTTGATACCTTGCAGTAGGATTCTATTAGTTACTTCGACCTCTTCGTTTGCTTGTGGGAGAGCCATTTGTTGTACTCGGATCACCAAATGCTCGCCCACATCAAGAGGGCACACCGTCTGGAGGTGGAGGCAGAGAAGGTCCAAGAGGATCTTTGAGTCGAGGTCAGTTACCTTCAGGGAAAGGTCGGCGAGGTTGAGCATCTTACAGAGGAGAAGATGACAGAAATTGAAAGTCTCCAAGGTGTGCTCAGAAAGGAGGCGTTCGTCTCGGCCGAACTTAAGGTTGCATTGGCTTTGGAGATGGAAAGGAAGAAAGAAGCTGAGATTAAAGTCGTCGAATTGGAAGCTCGGATGGCGAAGTCGATCTCGGAGGCGATGACCTGGGCCGTGGAAGATTTCAAGGCCTCTTTCGAAATGAGGAACCTGAATGTCGAGTTCGGCTAGCAAACATTCATTAAAGGTTTTGAGCTCTGCGAGGGCTGAGTTGCCCAGAAATTTTCTGAGCTTGACCTGAGTTTTTTTGGAAGAAAAGGAGGCTGCCGATGGGAAAGCCGAACCATCCACTACTGTAGTCGACCCTTCTCCCACCGGAGCGGTCATAGAATCTTCCAAACCTGCTGTTAAGGAGCCCGAACCCTCTGAGCCACCAGCCAAACTTGCTCCTGAGTCTGCAGCTACTACAGGAGCGTCGAGTTCCCCTGCTACTTCCTCTCCTAAGGTTGGGAGCTTTTAGTTATTGTATTTTGTTTTTATTTTATCTTGTACTTGAAAAAACTTTTATCAATGAAAGTAAGACTTCTTTTATCAATAGCTTAGAATTTCTTTCATATGTTGGATGTAGTCTCCCACCGATGTCAAGTCGCTGTCTCAAGGAATTTCGTTAAAATTGGTAATTAAGAGTTTGAAGAGAAAAATTCATCACCTAAGAGAAAAACTAAAAAAGATAGAAGACGAACTCCAAAGATCCAGAAAAAATGCTTCGAAGGTGATGATTGAAGTCACTCATCTCCGCAAATTACACATGAAGGATTCTGTGAGCTTCAGCATTAAGAAGGATAATTTCAAGAAGGAGTTAGCAAAGTTTAAAAAAAGCGTTAGTGATAAGTCCTGAGCGTTGACCATGAAGATCAGCTCTCTCGAAGTTGAACTTGATTCGGCAAAAAAGACAATTTGATTATTGGAGGAGAGTTTATCATGGTCTTCTGATAAGTCGAGACACGATTGGGACTGAACGAAAAATTTTTTTGAGCTCCAGAGGGAGCTTCATGATGCTGAAGCTCAGCAGGATAAGTGTAGGACTGATTATAAGGAGAAAACAAGTGGGCTTCAAAGTGAGCTCAAATCTGCGAATGAAAAGGTGGCTCATCTTCGGAGGCAATTACACAATAATCAGTAGGCCAATGCTGATAAAGAGTCAGAGCGGATTATTTTTCTGTGGGAATCCTTCTGCGGTCTTTTATTTGCATACATGAAGGATAAGGTCGAACTCCAACAGTTGAAGATCTAGATGGTATACGAGTGTCAAGCTGTGAAGGATGCAAAGGCTGAGTCGGCGATTCTGAAGAGGCAGTCGAGAGAATCTAAAGATAATTATTGATGAGCCAATAGGATGTATGTGAAGAGTCTGCTAAGAAAGAAAGAACTTGAGGAAGAGATAGTCAGTTTAAAGAAATATTTGGTGATGGCCAACAGCCCAAAGTCTGAGGGATCAGATCTTGCTTAGAGCTTTGGCCTTTTTCTCGCTTTTATAATCGATCTTATAGACCTTCATTTTGTAACAATTCTAACTTTAATGAGAAAATACCTTCTTTAATTATTTTTCTATTTCATTTCTTCGCTTTTCTCCTTCATTTTGTCTTTTATTGGAATAATCATCAAAAAGTAGCTTTTCTCCTATCTTTTCATGATCAGAGATCTTTATTTGTATCAGGACGATGTTAGGACGATGTTGTTTTTCCGTTTCCAGCTTAGTTGGTTTTTCTAGGTCCTTTTATCAAGATGAAGTCCTTACTATTCTTGATGAGGTTGGTTTTTGCTTTTGCCATGATGAGATTTTTCTCCCGTCTCAGGTAACCGGAGGTCTTTGATTTGCTCATATTAGGATGAAGTTCTCCTTCTGTTAACAGGGCTACAGTGGCACGATCGGACCATTGATAGGTCTTTTCCTCTCCTCCTATTTTTAATAACTAGAGGTCTTTGGTTTGCTCATGTTAGGATGAGGTCTACCTCCTATCCCTAATATGGCAGTAAGGGCACAAATGGGCAATTGAATGGGCCTCTCCCCTCATCCCATCTTAAAGTAACAAGGCCTTCGATTTTGCTCAAGTTAGGATGAGGTTCTCCTCCTATTCCTAACAAGACTGTAGGGGCACAAATGGACCATTGAACGGGCCTCTCTCCTCATCCCGTCTTAAATTAATAAGACCTTCGACTTTGCTCAAGTTAGGATGAGGTTCTCCTCCTATTTCTAATAAGGCTGTAGGGGCACAAATGGGCCTGTTGAATGGGCCTCTCCCCTCATTCCATCTTAAATTAATGAGGCCTTCGACTTTGCTCAAGTTAGGATGAGGTTCTCGTCCTCTTCCTAACAAGGCTGTAGGGGCACAAATGGGCTGTTGAATGGGCCTCTCTCCTCATCCCATCTTAAATTAGCGAGGCCTTTGACTTGCTTATGCTAGGATGAGGTTCTCCTTCTATCCTTAACATGGCAATAGGGGCACAAATGGGCCATTGAATGGGCCTCTGTCCTCTTCCTATCTTAAATAATCGGAGATCTTCAACTTGTTCATGTTTGGACGAGGTTCTCCTCTTGTCCCTATCATGGCAATAGGGGCATAAATGGACCATTGAATGAGCCTCTCTCCTTCTTCTGTCTTAAATAATCGGAGGTCTTCAACTTGGTTATGTTAGGATGAGGTTCTTCTTCTGTTCCTAACATGGCCACTTTTGATTACTTCTTTCCTGTCATCACATAATTTTTGCACCAAGAAATAGTAATATTAAAATGGAGGAGTTTTATTGAAGAAAAATTATTGGTTACTTAAATTTTTTGAATTCCAAGATCGTGGGAGTGTTGTTCCTCCGAGCTCCTTTAGATGATAAGTTCCGGGCTGGACGACCTTCTCTACTTCATATGAGCCTTCCCAATTTAGAGTAAGCTTTTCTTAATTCTGAGGTTGTGAAATAGCTGCTCGTCGAAGTACCAAGTCTCCCATTTTGAATATTTTACCTTTGACTTTTGAGTTGTAGTAGTGAGCTACCTTTTGCTTGTAGGCTGCCATCCGAACTTGAGCTTTTTTTCATTTTTCTTCCACCAAATCGAGGTTAGCCCTTAGGTCCCGTGAGTTGTGCTGCTCATTGAATGCCACAACTCATGTTGATGGGAGTTTAAGTTCTATCGGGATGACAGCTTCAGTTTCAAAGGCTAAAGCGAATGGAGTTTCTCCTATTGACAATCTTTGGATAGTTCGGTAAGCCCAGAGCACATGATAGAGTTTATCTATCCAAGTCCCTTTTTTCTCTCAAGTCTTGCTTTAGTACCTTATAGCAGGGTTCTGTTAGTTACTTCGACTTCTTCATTTGCCTATGGGTGAGCTACTAATGTAAAATGGTGGAAGATATTTAGATCTTCATAAAATTCGACAAATCTCACTCCAGCAAATTATCGTCCATTATCTGTTATGATGGTTCGAGGTAGGTCGAATCTACAAACAATCAACTTCCAGATGAAGTCCTACACTTTTGCTTCAATTATTTTTGCCAGAGGTTCTGCTTCAACCCACTTTGTGAAATAGTCTATTGCCATCAAGAGGAACTTCTGTTGCCCAGATGCCATTAGAAAAGGTCTGAGTATATCCATTCCCCATTGTGCAAATGGCCATGGGGCACTCAGGGGTGTAAGTTTGGAGGCTGGCTGTCTTTGGATGTTTGCATTTCTTTAGCAGCGGTCATATTTTTTGACTATTTCATAGAATCATGGTACAAGATCGGCCAATAATAACCCTACCGAAGTAGTCTTTGTGATAAAGATCTGGCCCCTATATGACTTCTGCAGATTCCATCGTGTACTTTTCATAATGCAAAATCAACTTCTAAAGGTCGAAGACATCTCAAGAGAGGTAAAGAATATGATCTTTTATACAGTTTGCCTTCATATAGAACATATCGGAAGGCTTGGTTTCTGAGTTTTCGAGCTTCTTTCGGATTATAAGGAAGAACACCATCTTTAAGATAGATGATCAATGGATCAATCCAACATGACTCATGGTCGATCTGCATTATAGATTGTGGTTCCTCCAAACTTGGACATTTTAGAACTTCAAAGAATACTTCCTTAGGCAGTTCGACGGGGGCTAAAGTGGCCAGTTTAGAGAGAAGGTTGGCTCTGATATTTTCTGCCCTTGTAATTTGTTGGATGTTAAAACTGTTAAAGGCCGAAATCAAGTTCTTCACTTTCTCAAGATATTTCATCATGCTTTCCTTTCATGCTTCATAACCACCGCTAACCTATCCGACCACCAGTTAGGAATCACTGTAGACTTGGAGCCAATCTGCTTCTAACTCTTTCGCTATCTTTAACCCAGCGATCAATGCTTCATATTCGATCCCATTATTAGTTGTAGGGAATTCAAAGCGTAGCGCATATTCAGCAATGATCCCCTCCGGGTTAACCAAGATCAGCCCTATGCCTGCACCAGAAGCATTGGATGAGTTGTCCACATATAAGGCCCAAAAATCTTTGAGGAGATCAACTTTTTCTTCAGAGGAGCTCGACTGCAACCATGAAATGCTGGTTTCATTCTATTCAAGCTCGGCTTCATCCGGAATGGCGCATTTTACTATAAAATCTGCCAATATTTGGACTTTGACTGATGGCCAAGGTTGGTAGTTAATGTCGAATTTGGTGAGCTCAATTGCCTATTTTGCTATTCTCCCAGTGGCATCTATTCGATGGAGAACTGCCTTGATTGGTTGATCAGTAAGAAGAGTTATGTTGTGCCCCTGAAAATAAGATTGGAGTCTTCGGGCTACAATCAATAGAGCATAAGTTAGTTTTTCTAATTTGGTATACCTAATCTCGGTATCTCTCAGGACCCAGCTTATGTAGTAGATTGACCACTGTACTTTCGCTTCTTCTTTAACTAAGACTACTACCAGAGCTGCTAGGGACACCACCAGGTATAGAAATAGTTCTTCTCCGTATTCGGGCTTGGCTAATAGGGGAGGTGAGCAAAGGTAGTCCTTGAGCTCTTTAAAGGCTTGCTGGCATTCGGTGGTCCAGTAGAAGTTCTTTGGTTGCTTGAGAACTTGAAAAAAGGGCATGCATCGCTCGGCCGACCTTAAGACAAAGCGGTTCAAGACTGCCACTTTTTCAATCAGATGCTGAACTTTTTTGATAGATTTAGGAGCCGTCATCTCTTAAATGGCTCGAATCTTCTCTAAATTTGCTTCAATCCCACGCCTTGACACCATGAACCCTAAGAATTTCTCTGAAGTCACACTGAAGGTACATTTGATTGGGTTTAACTTCATCTTATATTTTCGAAGGGGATCGAAGGTTTCCTCAAGGTTGATAATATGATTTATTGAAGTTCGGCTCTTGACAAGCATGTCATCTACATACACTTCCATGTTGCGATCAATTTGCTCCTTGAAGATCTTATTGACTAGGTGCTGGTATGTTGCTCCTATATTTTTGAGTCTAAAAGGCATAACCTTATAACAGTAAAGACCACAATCAGTAACAAAAGTAATTTTCTCCTCATCTTCTGGCATCATTCGGATTTGATTATAGTCGAAGAAGGCATCCATGAAAGTGAGGAGCTCGTGGCCCGAAGTTGTATCTACTAGTTGATCGATTCTGGATAGAGGGTAGCTATCTTTTGGGTAGGCTTTATTCAGTTTTTTGAAATCTATGCACATTCTCCATTTGCTATTTTTCTTTTTGACGAGTACGACGTTGGAGACCCAGTTCGGATAGTTGACTTCTCAGATGAATCTAGACTTAAGGAGCTTGTCAACTTCTTCTGCAATTACCTTTTGTCTCTCTAGGGCATTGCTTTGCATCTTTTCTTTCATTGGCCGATGTTTTGGATCAACAGCCAAATGATGCTCCATGACTTCTGCATCGATTTTTGGCATGTCCGCAGGGACCTAGGCAAAAACATCTATATTTCTTCGAAGAAATTCGATGAGCTGCTCTTGTATCCCATCAGTTAGATTGGAACCAATCTGTACCGTGTGCTCCATATTTCCATCATTCAACGAGATTGAGATAAGATATTCCATCAATTCTTCCCTTTCTTCTACGAGGTCATCCTGAACATCTAACCCATCGACAGGATAAGGGTCGGACTATTCTTTCTTTTATAGGGCAATTGAGTAGTAGTGCCTTACCAGAGCTTGATCTTCCCTGACCTCTTCGATCCCATAACTTATCGAAAACTTCATCTTCAAATAATAAATTGACACCACCGCCCGAAGTGCATTTAGACTAGATCGGCCGAGAATTGCGTTGTAAGCAAAGAGAGCCTTTACTACCAGTAAATCCACCTACGCTCTGGATTATCTTGGATATTGCCCTGCAGCCATAGCTAGAGTTATTACACCTTCAACTGGTATTGCAGCACCAGCGAAGCCTACTAGTAGGGAGTTTATTGGTCCAAGTCGACTATTAGATATTGACATTTTGGAGAAAGCATCATAAAACAAGATGTCAGTCGAACTTCCATTATCAACTAGGATGCGACGTACATCATAGTTTACTATATTTAAAGAGGTTACAATTGCGTCATTGTGCAAAAATTGTACTCCCCATGCATCTACCTTAGTGAAGGTTATGGGTTCTTCAGTCCTTCATCTCTTCACTGATCCCTCAGATCTACTGGCCTCTTCCCACCGAAGTCCCCCAGAGATGGTGTTGATGATGTCGAGAGGTGGTCGATCTTCTTGTTGTTCCTCTCTCCTTGGTGGTTCTGGCTATGGCAGTGTCCTCGATCGATCTTCTCTTGCTTCAGGCCAGCGTCTAAGAAATCGACCCAGCCAGCCTTTCTTGATGAGCTCTTCGATCTCGTCTTGGAGCTGAATGCATTCTTCAGTATCATGGCCATGGTCATGATGGTAGAGGCAGTACTTGTTAAGATTGCACTTGCTAGGATGAGTGTACATCCTTTTAGACCTTGGTAGTTGCTCCTTGATTTCTATCAATACTTGCATTTTTAGAGCATTTAGGAGGGTGTAGTTATGAAACCTTATGGGAGGAGAACTTTTTCATGCCTTTCTATTGGGGCTGAAGGAAAATCTTGATTTTTCGGGGTCAGGTTCATTCAGATCTGATTGGATCGAGAGGCAGATTTCAAAAATTTTCTCTTAGATCCTAATCAGATCTGACATTTTTAAGATCTAATTTTATGATTTGATAATCAAGAAAATTAAATTAAATCAAATCCAAATTAATTTTACCTTGATTCTGGGTAATCTAATTACCCGTTGATGATCTACTGATTGCCTGAGGTTCTGGATCTAGCCACGCAAGTGCTTGGCCTCATCGGTATCCACTTGGACAGGATCTGGAGATCTTCTCCTTTTCTTTTTTTTCTCCAAAAATTAGATCTGGATCTAATTTGGAGGATCTTCAAAACTTCTTTCAAAGATCTACTATCATCTTTGCAGCAGTGCTGCCTTCTTTTTTTCTCGTCAGCCTTTTCTTGCTTGAATCACACCAATCTAAAGGCCCAACTTCCTTAAGTGTGGAGAGGAGAGAGAGGATCAAAAAGGTGGTGTGGAGGAGGGAGAAGGATAGCTTTGGGGCATGGCTAGGAAAGAAGTCTATGAAAAGTGGGCGCAGATAGGTCTTTATATAGACCTTGCTGTGCCATGCAGTGCCACATCACCCCGGCCAATCATGTTGCTTCATTTAATCAGATCTAAATCTGATTGGTGGGATGACATCATCTGATCTAATCAGATGAGAGATCCACAGATTCATTCTAAGGTGGCACCTAAGACTGGTCAAAATTTATAGGTGAGGGTCATCTACTTTGAATCCAAGAAGCAACCTAAAGTCCCATCCGTATGGGACTCCAGGCGTCCCTATCCATAGGCGCACGCCATCCTAGGCATACACCCCTTTCCTTTGCCAATTTCTAAGGAGGGCACAAGCTCCTATCTGCTCTCCAATAAGTGCATGACACATGGACAGATGTCCAAGGATCAAAGGTCAACATTTAACCAAAGTCAAAGGACAAGAATTAGCAGGTGACAAAAAATGGTAGGTGTTGTCTTAAATTTATCTGATAAATTAAGACAATCCTTTTCTAATCTTGGACAAAGGCTCCAGTCAGACCATAGGTGAAGGCCTCTGATTGAGCACAAACTCCTTTGGCTCAGTCAGGACAACTATTTATGATAGTAAAAGAAGAACGTTAGGTTCAATCGAGTGCTAGCACGATTTTCCTTGAACCTAATTGAATCTCATTCAGATCAATTGAACTGAGATCAGTTCAATTGATGATCACCAGATTCAAACCCTTTATTTGTGTGATCTAGTTAGGTTCAGTTCTGTATGGTAATGGGATATGTCATGATCTCTATCATCGACATCATCGAAACTCCTTTCGATGGATCAGAACTCTTCTGATTCGACACAGCTAGAATGATCGATCATCTAAATCATTCTAATTGCTCCCAAAATCCACCAGTGACACCTAGCAGTATATGGTGGCAACCCATCAGAGCAGAGCTGAATGCAAATGAACCTCTTGGTGCAGCTACCTGTGTGATTAAGTTCTTCTATCTTGAGCCCCGATCAGATTAGGGTTAAGGTGAACTCATCAAACCCTAGTCTCTATCATATGATGTAATCATTCGATTCAAGTCCGATGTGAAAATCTTAAATAGAAACTCTTTCTATTATTTCACTCTACCATGGCCATGGGCTTCTGGACTTGATTCTCATGATCATCATAGGGCTACTCCTCTACCACCGAGGTAGATAGATTCCATCTTGATGCAATCCAGTTCCTACAATGAACATGCTATAGCCAACATACACCTCAGGGACTTTCCGATATGGCTAGGAGACCGAGTAATGGTGTAGTCAAACTATAACACCCTCAAGGTGAACTGCCGATGCATCTCAGGTCAAAGAACCAGACACACCACTGCAGCATCGAGTCAGTCATTGACGAGAAGGATAGACTTCCTAATGACTACTCGAGGTGGTCACGCTCAGTGCCCTCGTTCTCTAACGAGTATCTGTACTTCTCGCTCCGGTGTCTCCACACCGTAGACTCAAGACTCATCTACTAAAGAGAAGCGATTGTACACCAACCTTTCGGATCAATCACCATCCTCGTGATGATCCTATGGTCGGGAGCATATTTATGAGTTAATAATGATTATTCATGTCTTAAATTTTCAACTCTTGAAAATATGAATTATCATTACCATTAACTCAAAGGATGTATCACAGACACTAAATACACATATGTGATAGAAAATAACCCATTTTATTGATTATAGTCAAAATTATAATTTTGCCCCTAGAAGTGTATTACAAGTGTCAGCCAATTCTGGCTTCTAGGGCACATATATCTAATAATCTCCTACTTATCCTAAAGCCAATTGGCTACAAGTCTAAGTCCCATCTTCTCAAGGTGGGCTTTGATCTTTTGTTGTCCCAACGGCTTTGTAAATGGGTCTGCCACATTATCTGTAGAGTCGACTCTCTTGACCTTGACGTAATCCTTCTCGAGGTAATCGCGGATGAGGTGGTATCGTCGCTCAATGTGCTTGGATTTTTAGTGAGACCTCGGCTCCTTAGCAAGGGCTATGGCGCCATTATTGTCGTAGTATAGAGGCATCTGATGGTATTACTTCGATTTCTGCAGCAAACTTTTTGTACCAAAATGCTTCCTTCGCAGCCTCTGATGCAGTGATATATTCTACTTTCATGGTGGAATCTGCTATCACAGTTTGCTTGAAACTCTTCCAACTGACAGCACCACCATTGCACACAAACAGACTCCCAGATGTCGACTTTCGATCATCTACATCGGACATGAAATCCGAGTCTGTGTATCCCTGGACTTGGAGTTCTTCCATTACCAAAGACCAACATCATATCCTTAGTTCTTCTTAAGTACTTAAGGATACATTTCACAGAAGTCCAGTGTTCTTCACCTGGATTTGACTGATATCTGCTTGTGACACTCACAGCATGGGCTATATCAGGTCGTGTACATAGCATGGCATACATGAGGCTCCCTATTGCAGAAGCATAAGGGATCTTGCTCATGCGTTCTATTTCCTCAGGTGTGCTAGGGCACATCTTCTTGGAAAGATGAATACCATGTCTGAAGGGTATTAATCCCCTCTTAGAGTTTTTCATACTAAACCTCTTTAGTACTTCCTCTATGTACATCTTCTATGAAAGTCCTAGCATCCTATTCGATCTATCCCTATAGACCTTAATTTCTAGAATAAAGGATGCTTCACCTAGGTCTTTCATGGAGAATTTCTTGGACAACCATATTTTGACTATCGTCAATCATGGGAATATCATTTTCAATAAGGAGGATGTCATCCACGTACAATACGAGGAAGACAACAGTGCTCCCACTGACCTTTTTGAAGACACATGGTTCCTCTTCGTTTTTGATGAAACCAAACATTTTGATCACATCATTGAAACGAGTGTTCCAGCTCCGAGATGCTTGCTTAAGTCCATATATGGACCTTTGCAGTTTGCAAACCTTGTGATCAGTATCACTGGATGTGAAACCTAGCGGCTGTTCCATATAGATATCTTTCTCAAGATATCCATTTAAGAATTCCGTTTTCACGTCCATTTGCCATATTTCATAATCAAAATAGGCTGCAACGGCAAGCAATGTGCGGATGGAATTTTAGCATAGCCACTGGAAAAAAGGTATCCTGATAGTCAATGCCTTCGCATTGACTATAATCTTTTGCCACTAGTCTAGCCTTGAATGTCTCCACATTTCCATCTACACCAATCTTTCTCTTGAAGATCCATTTACACCCAATAGGTACTATACCTTCTGGTGGATCTACCAACCGATCATAAGAACAAAGTAGAGCTTAAGATCCTCTCCTTCCATTAGATGGGGTGTTCTATGATGTGTAGGGATCTCGCGTTCGTCCTTAATCAGAAATGAATAACTTACTTTCTGCAAAATCCTAGATCCTGAAACCTAGGATTTATTTGCATGTTTGTTTTTGAACATAAACTTAATTAAGAATTAGAAATATAAACATATTAGGTCTAAATTTAGAATTTCAGATCTAAGACATGTTCATAAAATTGGGTTTAGACTTAGGTAGCTCAATTAGGTCTAGCGGTTGATCAAATCGAATCAAGAGTTGGTAGATGGGATCAACAATGCTTAAATGACAGCTAATAGGATTAAGTCTGGGTCAAGATCGAGTCACGTGAGTGATCGATCAAGCTAAGACCTAATTAAGCTCAGTGGTTAAGTTGGATTGTAAGCTAACCCGATTGGTTCTGGCTCAATAATTTGGTGTCTAAGGTAAGTTTGGCAGATACGACCGACTGGTTTTTAATTGGAAGCTACTCGACTCGAATGCGTTCTTGTCGAGTTAATGGCATATCCCTTCCACTGGTCTCACTACCTGCCATGTTTGTTGACTATCAGTTCTGATCTGAGGTAGCCAATAATCCGAGCTAACCATGCCACTATGTTAGTCATAATGTTATGAAATTATGTCAAATCTAGTTTAATGAACTAAATCAAATCTTCTTAAGAAAGATTAAGTCAAGGTCTTCCACCATTGTAGATTGTGCGGGCCTTCCGAGGTGATTTATTCTCTGACTGGTTATGTGGCTCAGTTGTACGAAAAGATGTAACATAATCTATTAAGGCATTGAGTGCTAACAGCTAGAGGATGGATTGGACTAATATTTTGGATACGGTGAGAAAGCTCAATTAGGAATACAATATGGGGTCTGACTTAACTAAGGAGTGGATCTATTCGGACATGTAAGATTCATGAATTAAGAGATCAATGATTTGGGTGCATCATGATTAGAGAATCATTGAACAAGAGTTATTCACCTCATGGCTACCCCATCATCAATAACTGTTAGGTGAGGTGATGATCAGTCGGTGGACTGTACATTCACTAGAAATCATTAAATCAGGAGCATTTTCGCAATCTTCACGCGAGGAAGTGTAGGGATCCAAGAAAAATAGTAGAAGCTAATTTATTTAAAAATAAATTTCTAAATAAATTGGTTAAGTCTTAATATAGTATCTAAACTAGAAAATTGCTCTCTATAAGAAAAATGTTATATCAATCCACTAGCACGAAATCTGGACACTCCATAGACTGCCCGGACCAAATTATAAGGATGGCTCCAAAAACTTCAAAATCATTTTGGGTTTTGAGAGTTAACTCAATGTATTGGACAGAATCCTCCCACTCTTACAGCTCGTTCCATATCCGCTAGCAGAGAGCATGCTCTGGATAAGTTACAATGTGATAACAAGTGCCAGATAATACTACATTTGGACTCGTGTCTGATGACTTCAGCACCAACAGAAGTATCAGCACTGCTCATCGAATGTTGCTCACCTATAGGAGATGTTTGGTAAACGAGTCACCAGCAAGTATCAAGTCACTAAACGATATTCAAGCTAAGATGCATGATGGGTAGTCAGTCTAAGATCATTGTCTGATGACATGATCAAGGACATGAAAGAGCTTGATGAAGCTCGGAGTGAGGCTTGGCTTCGTGATGCAGAATGAATAATTCTACAATCTTGATGATCGCATGGGCAGTTCATATGAACTACCATTATGCATATAACTTCAAAATTCCTTGGTCAACTTACTGAACAGCTGGTTCTCTCGTGAGCTTTCTCATGAAGGTTCTAAGGCTCAGTACTTGCTATTGAACACTTCTTCCAAGAGAAGTCTTTTGAAAAGACAGAAGTCTGAAAAGCAGAGGTGGAAGGAGGAAAGAAAAAAAGACAGAGCTTGAAGAAGAAAAGCCACTGCAAAGACAGGTAATTTTCATTGCAACAATGATTGGGACTAGAAAGCAGAACTTGTCCTACTTAATCTGACCACGCCTAAAGAAAAAAGGAGGCAAGTCCTTCTAGATGGTATGCTTGTTATTGAGTCTAAGCCTTATGGGTTTCTTCTGCATTCAGTTGGTGTTGATCTGGTTCTGAGTGCTCACTTGGACACTTCTATGCAGGGTCTTGAGGATTAGCAGGAGCTGGGAGTGGTGGGATAATCCTGCATCAGAAATGGAGCAAGAGTGCTGCCAATGGCCGTGGGACATACCTCTTCGACTAATCTGGTTTAGACTTATATTAAAAGACTATTATTATCGTTGCTTACAGCAAGCAAGAAATCTTGATTTCTGTTTCTTGTCTGCATATTCAGAAGGAATATGTAATTGTTTTCTTAAGGACCATTGTAACATTCTTTTATGAAGAATAAATGCAAGTGGTTTTTCTTATTAACGGTCTTTAAATCAGTTATATGTTGATGTATCTATTTTTAATTTGAGTAAATATGAATGCCATAAAATCAAAATGTCCCTAGGGATGGTCCCTAATGGAAGGGTTCCTAATGGAACTAAAGAATTAGGTCATATAGCAGAAGATAGGTTAAAAATTGAGAAAATCAGCTATTGAAGTCCGTTGACTTCTGTCTATCCAGATTGTGTGAATCCTTCTTCATGGCCAAATGACTAAGCCTCCCTTTTATTAGAAATGAGGAAAGGCACGATCTTCTTGATCCTAGTACATATGATGTGGGCGCGCCATTTATGTCCCTAGAAGCAACCTATGTCTACTTCATAACCCTTTATCCGATTATTTATCTAGTATGTTAATGGTGTTCTTATGAGACCAAGTCTGAAGCCTTGAAAAGTTTCAAGGGATTCAGACATGAAGTAGAAAAGCAAACTGAAAAACTTCATTAGGTCTCGATCAAATCAGAGGATGTGAATACCTAGCAGAATTCCTGACTATCTCAAGAAAAATGCTATAGTCTCAATGGACTTCTACCAGAACACCTAAACTCAACAAATTTCGAATGGAGAATCTGATCCTAATTAGATATATTCGATCATGATGAGCTTCACAAACCTTCGATTTTCTTTGGGGATACTATTTGTTAACTGGCAATAATCTTACTGAATAGATTTCTTCTAAAATCGTCCTACACAACCGTAGAGATATGGCATGGTAAGAAACCAAGTCCTTAGTCATCTAGAATTGGGGTTGTTCGGCTCATATCAAAAAATAACAGCAGAACAAGTTAGACTTTAGGTCCTTTAGAGCTCAATTCATAGGATATCCTAAAGAGTCATTAGGATATTATTTCTACATTCTAGAAGATCACAATGTGATTGTGAGTCAACATGCCATTTTTCTTGAAAAATAATTTATTCAAGATGATGATATTGGAAAGCAGATTAAGCTCGAAGAGAAAGTCTCACAAGAGCAACGAGCTAAGGACCAAATGGAACCAAATCAGGTTAAGCCAATCAATACACTACCTCCTCCACCTCATAGATCAGAAAGGGCTTCTTGTCCCCTTGAGAGGTACTTAGGTACTATTTCAGAGGATGTAGAGGAAATATTCCTCGTAGGTAATGAGGTTCATGGTGATAATCCCAAAATCTATAATGAGATGATATCAGATATCGACTCCGAGAAAAGGTTAGAGGCAATGAAGTCAGAAATTGACTCGATGCACTCAAACCAAGTCTGGACCTTGGTAGATCCACCAGAAGGTATGGTACCTATTGAGTGTAAATTAATCTACAAGAGAAAGATTGGTGCATATGAAAATGTGGAGACATTCAAAGCTAGATTAGTGGCAAAAGATTATAATCAATACGAAGGCATTGACTATCAGGATACCTTTTCGTCAGTTGCTATGCTAAAATCCATCTGCACATTGCTTGCTGTTGCAGCCTATTTTGATTATGAAATATGGCAAATGGATGTGAAAACAGCATTCTTAAATGGATATCTTGAGGAAGATATCTATATGAAATAGCCGCTAGGTTTCACATCCAATGATGATGATCACAAGGTTTACAAGCTGCAAAAGTCCATATATGGACTTAAGCAAGCATCTCGGAGCTGGAATACTCATTTTAATGATGTAATCAAAATGTTTGGTTTTATCAAAAATGAGGAGGAGCCATGTATCTTCAAAAAGGTCAGTGGAAGCGCTGTTGTCTTCCTCGTATTGTATATGGATGACATCCTTCTTATTGGAGATATATTCCCATGTTGATCATAGTTAAAATATGGTTATCTAAAGAATTCTCCATGAAAGACCTAGGAGAAGCATCCTTTATTCTGGAAATTAAGGTCTATAGAGATAGATCGAATAGGATGCTAGGACTTTCACAGAAGATGTACATAGAGAAAGTACTAAAGAGATTTAGTATGAAAAACTCTAAAAGAGATTTAGTACCCTTCAGGCATGGCATTCATCTTTCTAAGAAGACATGCCTAGCACACCTGAGGAAATAGAACGCATGAGCAAGATCCTTTATGCTTCAGTAATAGGGAGCCTATGTATGCCATGTTTATGTACACACCTGATATAGCCATGCATGAGTGTCACAAGCAGATATCAGTTGAATCCAGGTGAAGAAACGCTGGACTTCTGTGAAATGTGTCTGTATAG